>CM038678.1:258774784-258952345 GCA_021605205.1 Aegilops longissima
GAAGGCGCCGACAAGCTGATGGCATAGATCTGCCGAAGAGGATATGGGCTGTCCGGCAAGTGCATGAGCCAAGATCGACATTGGGCTTGAGTACAATGAGGAAGTAGTTGGCGAGGATCTTGTCGTCTCGTCCCCCCTGCTTGCACGCAATGGTGTAGATCTTTGAGGAACTCCGATGGATCGTCCTGCCATCATACTTCGCTTTGTCGGCAGAAGTTTTTCTTGTCAGACCCTTTGGACTTGCAGCAGCTCACGAGTGAGCACGCGGGCAACCTACAGCGTCTGACAAGTCACCTGGTTCCCCTGGCACATACGCGTCGACGGAAGGCCAGTAGCGCTGGTCGGATTGGCCTTGGCGCTTCTCTTGGCCTTCGTGCGGAGTTCGGCGTCTTCTTGTTGCCGTTCTTGAAGAACTTGGCGCTCCACGGCGAGCTCGTGGATCCGATGAAGCGGTGGAGTATTGTCGAGGTGGATCCGGCGAGTCGGCGATCTTAACCGCCAGGATGGGGAGTGCATGGTGATTTGCACCCCCACATGTTTCGTCGCCACCGGCTCGTGCCTTGTCGTCTCGCGCGGCAAGGATGCGATTGGTTGCGTGGAGTATCGCCGTTAAAAGCCGATGAGGCTTTGAATGGTAGCCCTCCATTAAATCGACCTTGTCGACCCGTTGGAGGGTAATCCGAAGCGATTGAGCTCGCGCCAAAGCTTCCGCTTGAGTGGTGGGCGGCAATGGCGAGCGGTGCGAGGGCGGGATGTGCTCGGACTTCTAAATACATTAGAAGGAGCAGCATCCCGTCCGAGCGACCGTGCCCCTTCGCACCAGGCTTTGTTGGCCGTGTGACTGCTCTTGGCGTCCTGGATCCACCAGCTCGATCTTGGCCCAGCGAGCGTATGGCTACGAGCACCATGGCGTTGTCGGTCTACGCGCCTCCTGAGATGGACGGTGCGTGTCCGACGCCGAGTCTGCGCGCCTTGTCCTTGGACTTGGCGCGTCGTGGGCTCCCTCAATGGCGCGCGTTCCTCATAGCGTCTTCCCCACCACCGTTAGCTCGGTGGTGGTGGGTTTGTGCAGACGGCTCTGCTGCCGCGAAGCCTTCTTAACCCGGTGGCATGTTGATGAATGATGAAGATTGTTGCTGCGTGTGAATGCGGATCAGGTTCACACAGCCTCGGCGCCCTACATGGCGCGCCAAAGATGTCGGGAAGCTGATCGTGACCCACGAACACCTATGGGACCTGGCGGACCGAGTCCCTTTTGGTTCGATTGAAGGCGGAGATTGCCGAAAAAGGCAGATTGAGGCGATGCACGACGAGCAGTTTACCCAACTTGGAGCTCTCGGAGATAATACTCCTCTGCTGCTTGGTTGATTATCTTGTGTTCTTGCTAGGGAGCAATGAGAGCTACAAAACCTAGCTTGAGTGTCTCTAGTCTCGAATGAGTCGAATAGGCGAACCGAACCGAACCCGAGCAGACGAACCCTTCTCGTTAGCATGGGCCTCCTTTATAGGCTCAAGGGTCTCAAGCGGTGGCAACATAGATGAGGTACAAATGGAAAAAGCGATGGTTAGTACACCGACTTATGCGATATCTGATGTAGTCTACCTAACTCGTGACAGGGACAAAAACATTAAATGCCCGTCCAGCCGCCTCAGCGTTCTGTAACTGAGGACCGTCGGATCGCCACCGTTTGCCACGATGGTAAGCTCGTCGGTAGCAGCTTCGCTGCTCCCAGCTGGCTGCTGACCTCTTGACCTGCCGCTGGAATGGCCCCATGGCGACACGTTGGTGGATGAAGGCTGGAAGCGGAGATGAAGAGGTTGCTTGCGCGGCAAGCACCTTGCAGCAACTGAATCCTTGTCACGGCTCGGGAGCTTGTGGCTCACCAAGCCTTCCGACAAGCTCCTCTTGCAAGTGTCTGGTCCTCTGCGTGCCTTGGTGGCCTTCCGGCAAGCTCCTCTTCAGGGGCCTTGTCTTCTTGAGTTAAATACTTTGTTCTTGAATGGCTCCAAAAGGAACCACGGAGGATCTTGGTGGTCACTAGGCAGCCACCACCTGTGAGAGTCTTGCTGTTGCCCGTCTGCGAGAGTTCGGGATACTAGGTACCCCTACTCTAGTGCCGGCGGTCTTGTTGCTCAAGGATATACTCAAGTTGAAGTGATTGACTTGATGAAACATTTGCTCCACTGTGGCTGGGCTTGAAGCTATTAGCATCTTTGCTAGCCTATGTGACCATCACAACATCTTGCTATATCAAATGGATGTGAAGAGTGCATTTCTCAGCGGCAAGATTGAAGAAGAAGTGTATGTTGCACAACCTCCTGGTTTTGAAGATCCAAAACATCTGATATGGTGTACAAGCTAAACAAAGCCTTATGTATGGCCTCAAACAAGCTCATCGGCGCTTGATATGACCGCAGCAAAGACTTCACGAAGAGCAAAGGCTTCAAACACTGGTTCCTGGTTCCCTCTTCGAAGACATATGATGGTGAAGCTTGTTTGTGTGCCAAATATATGTGGATGACATTATCTTGGCTGCACCAACCAGAAATACGGTGATGAGTTTGGACACATGATGCAAGAGCAATATCGGATGTCCATGATGGGTGAGGTGAAGTTCTTCCTTGGTCTTCAAATTAAATCGACAAAGGAATGGCATGTTCATATCTCAAGAGAAATACCTCAAAGATTGTCTAAAAGTTTGGAATGCAAGGCGCAAAGGTTACCTGACGCCAATGCCAACAAAAGTCATCTGGTCTGACCCCAATGGTAAAGTTTGATCAAAAGGTATACCGCTCCATGATTGGTTCTTTAATTTATCTATGTGCATCTAGGCGGATATTATGCTTAGCATTTGCATGTGTGCTCGATTCCAAAAGCGGACACCAAAGGAATCACATCACTTAGCTATGAAACAAATTCTTTGATATTTGGCTTACACTAACATTAGGATTATGGTATCCAAAGGGCTTAGAGTTTGATCTGGTTGGATTTTGGATGCTGATTATCTTTGGTGACAAGGTGGATCCACAAGTCTACATCGGTATGTCACTTTACGGGGCGATCACTTGTCATTGGTCTTCAAATAAGCGAGAAGCATGTATCACTCTCCTTTGCTGAATCTGAATACATTGCTGCTTGGATCTTGCTCTGCTCCTATGGATGAAACAAACTCTCAGGACTATGGCATCCATCTGAAACAAGTACCACTCTACTCGACAACGAAAGAGCCATCAAGATTGCCAACAACCCGAGTTCGGCACTTTCGAAGACAAAAGCACATTGAAATTCATCATCACTTTCTCGAGATCATGTCATGAAGGAAGATATTGATATCATACCGTCAACCTTTGAAGAGCAAGCGGCAGATATCTTCACAAAGCCCTTGTATGAGAAAAGGTTTTGCAAGTTGCGGTGTGAGCTAAATATCTTGGAATCCTCAAATGTCATGTGATCAGACACACATCCTAACACTTATGCATGTTGATGACTTAGATGTGCAACACACGCAATAAAGTATATCTTCAATCAATGAAGACTTACATTACGAGTGTGAATACATTAACGTGGAATTTGACTTGGGCGCCACGATAATTGTGCGTCGATATGGGTCTAATACTTCCTATCACGTGGGTAGCATACCACCAAATTCTTCTGTTTGAAGTGTTTTCTCATGGCGTTACATTTGCTATGTCTTCACATTTGGTTTGTCTTGATATCATACGTGTCTTCTTGATTATCTTCACTATGTTGACTTGGTTGCATTTGTATACACACACACACACACACACACACACACACACACACACACACACACACACACACACACACACACACACACACACACACACACACACACACACACACACACACACAAGTATTTGTCCTCTAAAGCATTCACTTATAGCTATGTCTTCTATTTGAATCTTTTGAACTAAGTGAATGTGATGGGACCCTAATCTCTCTATGCTTTCTACCTCAAACTCTATCTATCCAAATCATATGCATTACTATTGAAAGCCTTCGAATGTCTTCTCTGCGTCCTTGTCGTTGAGAAGATGGAGAGACAAACATTAAATCTATTTTAAATGCTCTATTCTTATTGCCTGAAATCCGGAGAAGCCGGAATGACCATCCGGCAGTCCAGCGGGTGTGGGGCATTAGGACAATCCCAAATGTGTTGCATGTTAGCCACGTGTCCCCAAATGTGAACCGCCGAGAACACACCTGCGTAATTAGCTGTCGTCCCTTTCCTATAAATGCAAGTCAATCGCTGTCAAAATCTTTCTTCCACCTCTCCACCTCACCAAACCCTAGCGCCACCGCTAGCACTCGACAATGCCAGCGACGAACCGCTTAGCTGCCGCGACTTCTCTGACGCTGGCCGCGGACATCGTCTTCTCCGCCGCCATCGTAGGTGTCCTCCGTCGCCAAGTTAGGGCGCGGAAGATTGAACTGCTCGGCCTCCACTTCTTCCCCGTCTAACAGTTCATCGTGCGGTAAATAAAAATCCTCTTTTTACCGTCTTTTTGATCTTATAGATTCATCCTTTTTGCCAAAAGTGGTTTCTGCCTCCACAAAAGTGGATCTATCCTGTCCGCATCTCATATAATGCCTAGTATATTCACTTATGCTTCACACATAGTTAGATTCCTCACTTGTACTTATTATTGGATTCATACAAATCTGGAACCAACTCTCAACATATAAGTGAATGTCTTCGCGCTACGAGGTCAATGTCTTCTAAACTGATTTATCTTCACAATCTTCTGAGAATGCATATGACCTCTTCCCCTTCCCTCACATCTCTAATCTTTGTCACGGGTAGATGTCCGTGGGAGAATCCTTGGTTCTCATAGTCGCATTCATTTGCGAAATTCTTACATCATCACATTAACTCTCCACGAAGCAAGTTCTGTCGACCCAGCGAGGCGGAAGCATTTATTTGTATTGAAGCCTTTAGGTTTAAACTTCATGCAGCAGAAATCAGCTAGGAAGGGTGGCGGAACAACTGGGGAACACCTCAAAGAGATTTGCCTCCTGACCTCTATGAGCTGTACAAGACTGATCCAGAGGAGGACTATAATCAGAGAAAAACCGGAATCCAATGGATTCGAAGATATTGGGCAGAACAGTGGTACAGGTTCGTGACCCAGGAGTATGCTGAGAAGAATGCCATCAAGTGACCATGGGGAGACATTTTGTACAAAAATCTTCCACCCAGGCCCAGAGCTGAAGCCATTGAGCAAGGCTTCTATCCTTGCATGGTTCGTGGGCCAAAACCAGCTGATGCCGACCCATCGTCATTGCTATGGTGTCGAGATGACAATCTGTTCAAGCGTAACTTTCAGTTTGCCAAGAACTCGGCCAAGGAAAACAAGAAATCTTGGGGATTAGACTTCAACCCTGGCCCCTCTGCGCCTCGTGCCGATGGCACACGTGAAGCTGAACCAAATCTTGTTGGGCCCTTCTATGACTTAGAAGGTCTCATCACTCACATAAGGGTTCAAGGGGCAGATGTGGATCGACCTGCGATGATGGCCCGGACTTCGTATGAAGCGCTTTGCACCACGAATTGAAGAGAGAAGAAACCCAAAGGCGTGAAGCCTTCCTCCACCAAAAGCTTGGCAAGTGAAGCCCTTGTACTTGCTCCTCCTGCACCAAGTGTGCTTTTTTAAGATCTCCCTCGGCGTCTCCAAGACCAAGAAAAGCGAAGCCCATGCACTCCTCCGGTCTGCTCGACTCCTGCTGCGTTTTGAGAAGCGAGAATGAAGCCATTGATCATCGAGTGGCAGCGATCTTTAGCGATGGCAGCTCTTGAGCAATTGATAAAGAGCAAGCAAGAAGCAGAAATCTTCAATGACTTGCCTCTCTTTGGCGTGGCGGTTATCAACAACCGGTGATGAGTGGTTTGATACCCCAATCTCAGCTTTGATGATCGCAACTTCCAATTGGCCTCTGTGTCTCCTTTCACGGCGCCATTGCTCCTGAGCTAGCTCTTGCTCAGAAGATTGTTGAGCTGAAGCACAAGATTGATTTTGAAAAGGCTCAGTTCAAGAAGCATATGGCTAGGATCAGTGTGAAGGATGTCGAACTTCAAGGTCATCTTTGCATGAGCTCAAGGAGGCATTTCACAAGAAATGTGAAGAAGCAAAAGGTTCTCGTGGCGCATGAAGATTCTTGCTGCCAAGTGCGTTCAAACTTACAATGGCTGAAGCGCCAAGGCTCTTAGGCGTCGAGCATCGACCCGGGATGGCTGCTAAGAAGAAGAAGCCATCGTGGACCAAGCCCGAACCATCAAAGGCGGGAAGAGCCTCGCATTGTCTTCCCGGCCCGACATGGCGGCGATGAAGCCTAAGGTCCCCCAGTGGCTTGAGCTTGAGGAAGACAAGGGCAGGTGAAGCCAAGGCGGGAAGCGCAAGACCAAGAACACCCGATCTTTGCTCCACCCACCAAGAAGCGCCAAGACCAAGAAAGATCAGGCTGCTCCCACAGGCCCCTTGTAGTCGAGCCAATCTCATTGCTCGTCCTGATTCTACAAACCAAAAGCGACATCGATAGTTCATGAGCCTGCTTCCACAAAGGCTCCTGAAGCTGAAGATATTCCAGCTGTTGACCCCACCGCAGCTGAAGACATTGGTCACCACAACAATTTTGAAGATGATGAAGTCCTTCCTCAGATCAAGTACAATGTGGTATCATTGCCTGTTCTCACGAACATCGGACTCATCAACATTGGTCGTCCATTGACGCCAATTGCTCAGGATGAATCATGGGCTGATCACCCTCAAGAATCCCTACGTGATGAAGAAACACCAGTTACTCCCCCAACACAGGTCACCACTCCGGTGATTGATGATGAAGACTTTGGGGCCCAACCAACTCCATCTCCTGGCGTCGCCGGTGTTTGTGAGCCGTAAGGACCAAGGCCACAAGTCAATCTGTCAAGTGTTCGAGAAGGAGATGGCGTAATCTGTTTCCGCCAAGTGTTTCTGAAGCCTCTGCTCTGTGAACATCCACGAGTCGAAGCCAAAGCGGTGAAGATATTACAGCTGCATCGACCAATGACAAAGAGAAGAACCAAGAGAAGCACGTGTTGCCACACCCTGCCAACCAAGTTGTTCTCGAGGAGAGCGTGTCAAACCCTCCGACTCTGAAGTGGAGGTTACACATTACAGTGACCACCAACACAACACTGAAGCCAATAGCGTTGTCATGGTTGAAGCTAATGTAACACCTAAAGTCAATGTGGTGCACAGTGATAACACCTAAAGCTAATGCTGCACAGCGCAAATTGTAGCTTTGAAGTCAATGCCTTTGCTCTGTTCCGCCTCCAAGGCCACATACTATCGAGCAAGCATACAACTATGGCCAGCTAATCATTGTCAAATGGCCTCTTACGGCTCCTCCACTGCTGTTGGTCCTCAATTTGATTACCATGTCGAGCACATGCCTCGAGTTGAAGCCAAAGCCAAGACGCGGGTTTCACAGGGACTGCCACTTCACCGGGGTCCTTCAATGCTAATGGCTTCAGCGCACAACACCTTCTTCGATAGCGCCAGAACCCCTACTCAAGGCAAAGATCTCATCTGATCGGTTCTGGAGCTATCAGTAGTGCAACTATTATTCATGTGTTCTTTATGATCAAGGGCGCATCTTCCCTCATATGCGTCTTGACACTGAAGCCATTGTTAGACCGCCATGCCTTGAAGAAGCCCTTGACTGCTTTTGTGATGCGGGTTTGCTCAACTTTGTGACTGACAAGGAGCATTGGAACGAAGAACTTCTGCTTCAATTTTATGCTACCCTCCACATTCGCGGCTACAACAGGGATCCGAAGACTTGGATCCTTGAGTGGATGACAAGAAATGTCCATCATGAAGCCAAAGCCTTTGACATCATTGAGCTTACCG
The DNA here is from genome assembly GCA_021605205.1 of Aegilops longissima. NCBI lineage: Eukaryota > Viridiplantae > Streptophyta > Magnoliopsida > Poales > Poaceae > Aegilops > Aegilops longissima. Next base: position 258,782,696 of record CM038678.1, read on the forward strand.
GCATACCCACTCCAGGAGAACTATATGAACCTGGTTGTCAGCTTCACCGCAATGCCTTGGAGAGCATCTTCCACAAGCACGAGCCCAACATGAGCCAAATCTTTGAGCATGATGAAGCCTCTGCACGACCTTTGATTACCCAAAGGAATTCTTTGTCGAAGACCTAGAGTATCTGCCTCGCACCATCTATCACATCATCGAGCGAACTCTACGGCTGTCGAAGGACATTCATCGGCGTGAAACTTGAAGGAGCAATGAAGACTTTGGTCTTTACATCTTCAATGGCATCGACTTCAATGCTCAAGACTTCTTCATCGAGACGTTGGCTGCATCGAGGATCTCACCTTTTTGGCACGAAGTTCTCGCTCCGTGGGTGATCGCCTCATCAAGCTCCACCGAGCTGTCAACTATCGACTTATACGCTGTAACCATCGATCTTTACGCGGAGGTTGATATGTCGAGTTGAAGTCATATTACCAGAGCACGCCAAGGAGCTTGTTAGTCTTGAATGCTGATCACCAAACCTTCTACCCAACCCATTGAAGGGTCCAAGCGGTCACTCGTGTCTATCCATTGGCTGGCAATACTAAACAGCTCATCGAGCTCAGGCTGAAACCAGAGAGCACCATTGCCCAAAGGCCTCGGGCGTCTCGTGTTACGAATGACCGAGAACTTATAGTAGCCTTTGCATACGAAACAAGATAAGCATCATACGGCTTAGCGACAAATGCAAAGCCTCTTGGTAGACTCAATCACATTATAATCTTGCCACCAAGAATGCTTTTGTTACCCACGAGAACCGTCGGAGATCATGGAAGAGTTTGACATTGCAAAGTGCAGGAGCAGATCTTCAAGACGATGGCTTCACTGAAAGATTCAAGTTTGACACCACTCCCCCAAGGAATGCTGTCCTCGTCGAACTCCATCTCTTGAAGACTCGACTATTCTTCCTCCTTCTAACCGTTAATGCGAGTGATCGATGATGAAGATGATGCTACTTCATCACCCACGACTTCAATGTGAATCGACCTTGCACCAAGTTCATTGCATCGCATGAAACCCCAACGCCGACCCTGCATCTTCTCCTACTCCTTCTGGGAATGAGTAGAAGCTCTATGTCTTCAAACCTTTTTGGTCCTTACTGACAAAAGGGGGAGAAGCATATGAGTTGATAGTCTTCAAGCGGGTCTATATGGGTGGTTGCTTTATATTTTTTCCTAGTGTTTACAACTCTCGCTTTTGATACATTTGGTTCTTTGAGTTGTAACACTTAAACTTGATGGTCATCTGCTACTTATTTGCTATTCTGTTATGCAATGATAAATTCCACATGTGCGACGATAACTTCCGCACTTAGGTCATTTTGCAGACGTCCATTTTTCATTATGCATGTCATTATGTTTGTTATATCAATCATGCATGACGAATTGTCGTCATAAGTTGAAGAGGATCTCCACAAGTACAACCTGCCATGTGCATTTGCATTCCAAAAGCAAATTACTTATATGCACATCTTGAGGAGCCTTTGCTTTGCTTATGAAGACAATACCTTTATCCTTTAAAAATTCGTACTTTATCCCCATTGAAAACTTCAACAGTTTGTCATCAATCACCAAAAGGGGATATTGTAAGTGCATCTAGTGCCACCCCTAGTTGGTTTTGGGTATTGACGACAAACCTTGTTGAGGACTAATGTGAGAATTGCGAGATAACACGGTAGTAGTCTCTCATTTATTCGGTTTACCTATCGGAGCGACCCACGAAAATGTATGAAGACATTGGCGACAATGGTGGTATATGAAGATATTCACATTGAAGACTATGGCGTGAGAAGACATTGAGTGAAGACTATGGGCGCAAAGACTTAGTTATTTTGTTGTTTTCTTTTCTTCTTTGTTGAGTCATAGGAACCACCGTCTTTGTTAAGTGTGGTCCAAGTGAACAAAGTTAGAGTGGTGAAGTGATGCTCAGCCAAAACCTATGTCTTGACGAAGACAATGAGAGCAAATCTTATCCAGGTGGATGATTCAACTTTGCTTGTAGCCCAAGTAAAGTTGCCGTGTGTGTTGAAATCGACCGTTGGAACATGTATCAGTTCCTTAGTGACCGGGGTCATTTTGGACAAATCAGGTCGAGTTGCCCGGTGGCTATAAATAGCCACCCCTACACCATGAATTGGTTGGCTGGTCGGAGTTAGTGCGGCTTTTGTCGTTTGAGAGCAACCCACCTCGAAGCTTTTGAGAGAGAAATCCTTGCGAGACAAAGCCCAAACACCCGAGCCAAAAGTGTTAGGCATCATGAAGTCTTTCTTTCCTGCGACACGAAGACTTGTTACACTTAAGGGTTGTGAATCCTCCGGCCGGTTAGGCGTGTGATGCGAGCATCCAAGAATCATTGTGGATCACAGGTGAGCGAAATGCTGTGAAGGTTTGGAAGTCTACCTTGAAGACTTACGGAGTAATTAGGCGAGGACTGGGTGTCCTTAGCTCAAGGGAATAAGGTGAAGGCGGTCTTGAGTTGAATCTCAGCCTCCCTAACCCGGACGTCACAGTTGTCCAGCAACTAGAACTGGTCCAACAAATCTGTGGCATCAACAAGTGGCCCGGTTCTATCCTCTCCCTCTCTTTACTTAGAGTTTGTCTTATGAAGTCATTGCCTCTTTGCTTTACCTATTTGTCTTCCTTTGTTTGACTACTATTGTTGTTTGGCTTCATACCATCTTCCATCCTGATCCTTACTACGTGGCAGCTATTAGTCTTCGTGCTTTCACTTCATTGCATACTTGACTATGGCTTGCTTAGTGTAGGTTACCTTCCGCTGCATATTAATAAGGTCATTTCTATTGTTTGTCTTCAAAACTTCCATGTTTTGAAGACTTTCATAAAAATCGCCTATTCACCCCCCTCTAGTCGATAACTAGCACTTTCAAGGTGGACCGGTCTTACGCTTCCTCAAGAGCAGGGCATCTGTCCATTCTGCCACAAAATCGGTGGCGCAGCTCCTTGATGACCACAGTGGTGCTGAACTCCAGCTGGAATGCTTGCGATTCGATGTTCCATTCAGCGACCCTTCGGTTGAGTTTGGGCTCTGAGTACCCTCTCCAATGGGTAAGATGAGGCGACCTTGATGGGGTGCCCACAAGTAGTGTCGCAGCTTAGCGGCGAGGCCACCAAGAGTGCGGCGAGGAGCTTTTGCAGCATGGGGTGGCGTGCCCTTGCGTCCTGCAGTACAGTGCTGACGAAGTACACCGGGTGCTCGACGAGGGCTGGCACACTGTTGAGGCTCGGGTCTTGCGGAGTTGTGGCGTATCCTGAGGTGGAGGGTTTCATGAGACTTGGCCGTCCTCAGGAGCTTCTGCGATGTTGCCCTGCCGAGCTTGATCTTCCGCCACGGATGGCTCTGGTGTGCCTTCCTGACCCTGCGCTGCATTAGCTCTGGCTTGGCGCGGCACACCCGTGTCCTGGCGCTCTGCCCGAACCGCCACCAGCGCTGCGCTGGTAGAGTACGGGGTGGCGGCAAGGTAGAGTACCAGAGGCTCGTGAGGCCGTGGCGCCACCTTCACCGGGGGGCTGGTGAGGTATTTCTTGAGGTCTTGGAAGGCCCGGTCAGCCTCCGGGGTCCACTCGAAGGGGCCTTTCTTCTTCATGAGCTTAAAGAAGGGTAAAGGCGCACTCGCCTAGCTTAGATGAAACGCCCTAACGCGGTCACCCGTCCTGCCAGCTTTTGCATCTCCTTGAGGGTCTGTGGTGGGCTCATATCTTCGATGGCCTTGATCTTATATGGGTTCGCCTCGATCCCTCTGTGGGATACGAGAAACCCTAGCAGCTTGCCAGAGGGGACGCCAAACACGCACTTCTCCGGGTTAACCCTCAAGTTCACCTGGCGCAAACTCTCAAAAGTCTCCTCCAAGTCTTGAATCAACATCCTTGCCTCGCGAGATTTGACCACTATGTCATCAACATAGGCCTCTGTGTTCCTACCGAGCTGCCGCCCCAAGGCGATGTGCATCAGCCGCTGAAAGGTTGCGCCCGTGTTGCGAAGGCCGAAAGGCATGCAGGTGTAGCAATACACCCCACATGGTGTCAAGAAGGCCGTCTTCTCCATCCTCCACCGCCATCTTGATCGATGGTATCCGAGAAGCAGCGTCCGAAACATAGCAAATCGCACTCAGCGGTGGAGTCGACGATTTGATCGATCTGTGGAAGGGGAGCGGATCTTTGGGGCAGGCTTTGTTGAGGTTGGTGAAGTCGGCCTTGTCTGTTCCTTCCCACCTTTCTTCGGAACTACGACAAGGTTTGCCAGCCAATTAGGGTACCGAACTTCTCGAATGGTACCAGCCGCCTCCAGCTTGCGTGTCCCTTGGATGATGAAGGCCTGCTTCGGCGGACTGCCTTCTAAGCCTTGCTTCACAGGCGCATGTTGGGGCACACCCTTAGATGATCTGGATCACCTCTCTGGGACCCCTACCAGCTGATTGGGCTCCCACTCGAATATTTCCTTGTTCAGCGCAAAAAACCTCACCAAAGCTTCTTCTTGCCCCGGTCTAGGCTGGTTCCTATGGTAAGGTGGCTCTTTGAGGCCGTCCTCGTCAACCGGCACCTGCTTGGTCTCCGCCTTGTCTTGGGTAAACAATTGCTTCTTCTTGGCGGTAGCGGTCTCCTTGGTCTCAGGCGTCTTGGCGCCCGGCTGGCTGCACTGCTGCATTGGTCTTGAAAGCGAGCTGGCGCCGTCACCGCCTCCTTAGTGTCCCCCTTGATGGTGAGGGCGCCCTTGCTCCTTGACATCTTCATGAGGTTATAGGCGGGTGAGTCTCGCCATGAACTGGCGAGGCGGGTACCCGAGTATGGCGTTGTACGGGACACCGATGCGGGCGATGTCGAAGTCCACCAGCTCAGTGCAATAGTATTCGCGCGTGCCGAAGGTGACAGGGAGGCGGATCTGCCCCAGAGAGTGGGCAGCGCCACCGCTCACTCTAGAAAAAGGCTTGCTGAGGTTGAGCCACTAGGGCGGCACGTGGAGGAGGCTGAAGGCTTCCACGGAGAGCAAGTTGAGGCCGGCACCGCCGTCGATGAGGGTCTTGGTGACGACCACGTTGCAGATGGTAGGCGTGCAGAGCACTTGGAGCATGCTGGAGCCGGCGGTGGAGCCGGGGTGGTCTTCTGAGTCGAAGGTGATGTCGGCCTCTAGCGCAGCCCAACTTTGGCCGAGCCAGGCGCAAGAGACCGCCCCAATCGAGACGGAAGAAAGGCAGCGTGGCGATCTGAAAGCGGTGCTTGAGAGCCACCCGGCAAGCGCCGCAACTACAGCGGTCTGCCGGCACCAGCGTGGCCTTGCAGATGAAGAGATTGCGGAGTTCCTCCCAGGATGCCACCGTGGACCCCGGGAGGTTGAGCAGCCAGGCGCGTGGCTCGCCGGTGAGGGCCATGGGGAACCAGTTGGCCATGATTTTGCCGTCGCCTCCGGCATCAAGGACGGCCTTCTCGTACTCCGGCAGGAATGGCGCCGGGTCTGTCGTGCCGTCGTAATGCGGTGGCATCTCCGGCTTGAACGGTGACCCTGCACTGCGCCGCGGGCGGGGCGAGCTCGGTACCCGGACTCCCTGCTGCTGGTGTCGGTCACGAGGCGGATGGCGGTCTGTGGCGGCGCGAGGCGCGATTGGTGGAGAGGGGCTCGGCGCACCTACCAGCGCGCCAAATGTCGGATGAGGGGTTAGGCAAACCCTTAGAGTTCAAACACTTTGGGGTGTCTGTGAAGTCTTTCCCTCCTACCGATCTACGCTCTAGCTCGCTAAGATTTTGCGGACGAACTCGACGAACTCACAACACAGAAAGACACGGGGTTTATACTGGTTCGGGCCACCAATGTGGTGTAATACCCTACTCCAGTGTGGTGGTGTTGGATTGCCTCTTGGGCTGATTATGAACAGTACAAGGGAAGAACAACCTCCTGAGGTCGAGGTGTTCTTGTGCGTATGAACTTGTGGTGTGCGGATTTGATGAACTGCTCGATCCCCCCTCTACTGTGGTGGCTAGTCCTATTTATAGAGGCCCTGGTCCTCTTCCCAAATATCGAGCGGGAAGGGAGCCAACAACGGCAGGCAAATTTGAAGGGGGACAGCTAGTACAAGCTATCCTGACAAAAGTGGTCTTTGTCTGCGAAAAGCTCTGGGGTGAAGCCGTCTTGGGCTCCACAATGACCTCCACCTTGCCGTCCTCCTGGTCTTAGTCTCGTTGCACCAATATGGCAACCTTTTCCTGATGCCTCGGTACTCTTCGCCTGTGCTTGCCTCCTTAGCACCAAAGAGGAAATAAGGGCGCTGCGCACGGTGCCCTTTGGCACTTTCTTTGGCACCATTCTTCATAGCTCACGTCATGAGAGCCTCGTGAGGTTTGCCCTGCCTTGATATCTACTGCTACTCGTGAGCACTGCCTAGCCTTGAGGCCACTCGAAGGAAGGTCTTTCGTCATCCGCCTCGAGCTTGGACCCTCGAGGGTCTTGGGTGCCTTGTTGATGAAGATGGGCCATCTGACTGCTGCTTAGCCCGCCGTAGGCATGAGCGAGCAAGTCTGGGGACCCCGTTCGAACACCGACAAGCGAGGTTTATACTAGTTCGAGACCCACCGTTGTGGTGTAATACCCTACTCGGTGTGGTGGTGGTGGATTGCCTCAGGGGCTGATGATAAACAGTACAAAAGGAAGAACAGCCTCCTGAGGTTGAGGTGTTCTTGTGGTAGGCTCTCGATCGGGTTGGATCAAGATAAGATGAGATGCCTCTACTATGGTGGCTAGCTCTACTTATAGGCCCTGGTCCTCTTCCCAAATATCGGCGGAAGGGAGCCAACAACGGAGGAAAATTTGAAGGGGACAGCCGATACAAACTTATCGACAAAAGTGATCTTCGCCTGCGAAAAGCTCTGGTGGTGACGCCGTCTTGGGCTCCACGATGACCTCCGTCTCGCCGTCCTCCTAGTCTTGGTCTCGTTGCACTAATATAGCAACCTGTGCCTGATGCCTCGGTACTCTTCGCCTGCGCTGGCCTCCTTAGCACCAAAGAGGAAATTAGGGCCAGCTGGCTGTGGCTGGCCCTTTGGTGCCGTTCGTCATGGCTCACGTCACGAGAGCCTCGTGAGGTTTGCCCGCCTTGATATCTCCGCTCCTCGTGAGCCTGCTGGCTAGGCTACTCGAGAGGAGGTCTTGCGTCATCCGCCTCGCGAGCTTGGACCCCCGAGGTCTTGGATGCCTTGTTGATGAAGATGGGTAAATGCGACCTGCTGGCTTAACCACGCTGTGGAGCATGACGAGCAAGTCTGGGACCCCATTCCCGGAAGCATGACAGTAGCCCCCGGGCCCAAGGTGCGCTCGGGCTTGGCTTCACGGCGAAGCCAAGGGTCAAGTTCGGAGCACCGCGGGCCCCAAAATCCTGCGGCCTCGGTTGACGCGTGGCAGTTGATTGGACGTGGGCGCCTCCGCTTCCCCATGCTGCCTTTGAATCTGCCTGGCTATGCGGCCCTTGCGGCCTACATAGTTATTCCTCCGTCGCCTGTGCCTTGCTTCCCCAATTTCCCTGCTTCCTTGTGGCTCTGCTTCCCTTCTCCGATCCGACCTGCCCTCCTCCTGCTTCGTTGCCATTGCACCAAAACAGGCGGACAAGGGGAAGAAACCAATGTCTTCGTCCGGCGCATGTAGCGACCCGACCCAAAATCGGTCAAGTCTACGTATACGAACCATCCCAAGATCATCTTTGGCACTCACGGTACATTGATGAAATAATCAAAGTTCAATCACACCTGAATTTATTACGATTCTCATATCGAGTCTTTATTACAATAGAATAAATTCGGCGAAGGCCAACTCATGAAAATAAACTAAGTAAAGCTGCGGAGCGTAGAAGAATAGCGAGTCCATCCGACTCCAAGGGCAATCGCCAAGCGCGGATCGTAGCCTCACTCTGATCGGAATACTCCTCTGCAACATAAGGCGTTGCAGCCGTGTAGAATCAGCATTTTGAATATCTTTGGCAAGTCATGAAGAGAATAACAATAAAATTACTAACACTATATGCAATTTGGTGTGGGGCTCTAAGTTTCATCATTTTGCGAAAAGCAGTTTTCCCTACAACAGTGGACTTGCTTGTAAATACTACAAAATTGTTGATAATTATTGAGATGGTTCCACCAACCAATGTCTCATTCCCAATTATTAAATAATCCCCTCAATTAATTTATTAATTTTAGTGTTGAGATTTCGAAATACTTCCAAGTTCGAGCTCAAATTGTCCGTAACGGGGACACGGCTAATCGATTAGATCTTTTACTCTGCGAGAGGTTTGCGCACTTTACCATAAGAATCGTTCCCTCCTTTTAAGTCTTAGCACTTCATGGTGTTTGAAGGCGGAACGAGCAAACAGGGTCTTAGAAGAGTTCCTCGGCCCTTGCGGTACCCATCAATCCTACCGTTCTTCTACATCTCGTAGCACCGTCCGGCGAGTCACAACTAGGGTTGACCAAGCGAGCCCATAATGGCTTGCGGCTGCAGAGTAAGCTTCCGGTGAATGGGTATACATCCGTCTCTTAGTGGCTGGGTGAAGCTTTCCGCAAGATGTCATGGAACTTCTCCATGCATCCGGCCAACCTTTGGGTTCTCGAGGTGCCGTCAACAATCCTCCACCCAGTAGTGAGTTTTGAAGTCCATCTTGAGCTTGAAGTTCATGGGGTTGTCATCATCTTGATTCTCACATCTCCCTTATGAATTCACTCAACCAACCCGATCTCTGAGCATAGCAAAATAAACTACTTCGTCCGGGCAATGGTAACAAGGGAATTGGGTTCATCCTACCTCATGATACTACTCAAGAACATAACTTCAAATTCACCTACTACATGCATGGTGGGGAGGTATAATTCTAATGCAATAAAATCATAGGTATTGAAACTATGATCAATGACTTGCCTTGCTGACGATCTTCGAAAGCTAGGGACTCGTGGTAGCAAGCTTCGCACTCCGGAAATTCTACCGAGGCAAACAACAATCATAATAAGCATATAGAATATGATCACTTAACATAGTGGCATAGTAACATAACACACACAACAATTGAATCAAAACCCAAAGAAAAACTCAAAGAAATCCAACTCAAAGTTTTCACCACATCATACAACAATCGAGAAATAGTTTTGTACTACAAAATTTTTCTTAATGGAACCTAAGCATGGGTTTTTGCTAACTAACAGAAAAGAATTCATCATGCAACTAGGAGCAAAAAGAATCACCTTAAAATCTATTATAAAACTCCTATTAGGCCTAAAGCAAATTCTAGTAAGAAAAATAAAATAAAAGTTTTATTTATTATAAATAAAAGTTCATGCTCTAAAGTTACAGAAACTAACCTAGAATAAACTATCTCTCATGAAAAATAAATTTATTTGCTAAGTAAAACAATAGGAAAACAGTAGCTAAGTAAATAAATAGGAATAACACGATTCTGATTAAAACTATTTTTTATTAATTTCTGAAATGCCCAAATAAATTCCTACGGTTAGGCAATGTCAAAACAAAGTTGTGACAAAAGAATCACTAAAAATAATGTTCCTAACTCATTTTATAGCAGAATTACTATTCTGTCTAAATCTAAAATAAAGCAATTTAAAATAATTTTAACATGACTAATTATATTTTCTACAGAAACTACAATAAATTTTCAAACCAACAAAAATAGAATCACTTAAAAATATTAAGTAGATTAAAAGATATGAATTTTACAAAACTGAAACTATTCTGTTAAAACAGAAAACAAAAAATAAAACTAAAACGAAAAACTGGCTAATGGGCCTATCTAACGCTTCGGTGTTGAATAACTAAACTACGCACACGGTTTAACAGAAAACAAACCGCGTCGGCCGACCCAACTAAACCCTAATAAAAACCGATCTAAACCGGAATAAAACTGGTTCACTTAAACTAAACCTAACTAAACCGTACCCCTTGAGAGATCTATCCTAAACCTCGATCTAGATCGAGCAGCGTGAGGACTCGGCGACTTACCGAGGCGGCAGTGGCGGCAGCTCGGCGGCGGCAGCTCCGGCGACTCGGTGGTCGAGGCGTCGTGAGGACCTCCGCCCAGTCTTGGCGTGGCGAGGAGCTCGGGGTGTAGTCAGGTGAGCTCGAGGTGGTCGAGGTGGTCGGAGCGGCGGTTAATGGCGGCGGTGGTGAACTCAGCGAGGATTGTGTGAGGAGAGTCGGGCGAGGCGAGGGAGAAGCAGGCGAGGGAGGTATATATAGGGGGGCACGACTTGGGGAGGCGTCGGGAGGATCGGGATGAGATCCGGGATCTCGGGATCCGTGGCGTGGCGATCCGGTCGTGTCTTCGTGGGGAGGAAGAAGGTGGGGTCCACCGTCGGTGAGTGAGGAGAGGGGGATCGAGGCGGGCGACAGTGCGGAGCCGTTTGGTAGCGGTGCTCGATCGGCTCGGCGTGGGCGGCTCGGCCGTTGGGTGAGTGGGCTGCGCTGGTGGGCCTCGGTATTTGGTGGGCAGGCTGGCTGGCTGGCGCCTAGGTCCTCCTTTCTATTTTTTTGTATTTAGAGAGAGAAAAATACTTAAATATAAATATTTTATATAGGACATATATATATCAAAATGATGGGAGAATATTCCTATAATTTGAACATTTTCGGGGAAAAACTCAAACTTTATAAAAATCTTTTTCTAAAATTCCAAATAAAACTCAAATTTGAATTCAAACTTTTGGCAATGTTTTCCTCTGATATTTTGGAGTGTCATGTTTACTCCTCTCATACTTTTCTCAAGTATTTATCGGGCATAGTTTTGAAATAATTTCCTTTGCCAAAATTTGAATTCAAATTCCAACAACTCCAAAACTTACGAAACTTCAAATGCCACTCAAATTTCAACCAATATGCATAGATGCTTAGCTATAATTGTAAAACATTCCAAATAGGAAATTTGGGATGTTACAAACCTACCACCTTAAGATGAATCTAGCCCTCGAGATTGGGTTAACTAACAAATAGGTGCGGGTGGTCTCGAAGGAGGTCTTCTTCTCGCTCCCGGTGGCTTCCTCCTCGGAGTGATGACTCCTGACACCTTGCAAAACTTGATGATCTTCTGCGGTGACTCTATTCGCAGTCTCGAGAATTCGGATGGGTTTCTCCTTATAAGTCGAGATCCTTTGTCGAGCTGTATGGCCTCTAGGGGCCTTGTGTCTCTCAACGGAATATCGGCCATGTAGGCATGACACTTCTTCAGCTGAGAAACATTGAAGACATCATGAACTCCGGATAATCCTTCCGGCAATTCCAACTTGTAAGCAACTTCTCCACGACGTTCGAGGATTTTGTAGGGGCCAATGAATCGGGGTGCTAACTTTCCTTTGACACGAACCTCTTGATTCCATGAAGTGGGGACACACGAAGATATGCTCGGTCTCCCGCCGTAAGTTACTTCCTTGCGTTCTTGTCGGCATAACTCTTACGCCTCGGTGAGCTATCTTGAGCCTATCTCGAATCAGCTTGACTTTCTCTTGGAATCTCGATAAGATCGGAACCGAAAAGTGTTCGATCTCAACACCATCCAGACAATGGTGTTACGCACCTCCTTCCGTATAGAGCTTGAAAGGGCCATCTTGTGGTGCGATAAGCATTGTTGTAGGAGAACTCTGCGTATGGCAAATTATCATCCCAGCTAGACTCATAGTCTAGCACACAAGCTCTCAACATGTCCTCCGAATCTGGTTGACTCTCTCGGTCATCCATCATCTGCGGATGAAAGGCTGTCTTGAACTCGACCTCATACCCAAAGTTTCATGCAAGCTGATTCCAAAACTTTGAGGTAAATTGTGTTCCTCTATCGACTCCATGCGATCGATTCTGGTCATGTATATCTTGGCTAACTTAGCATTGGTATAGGTAGTCTTCACGGGAATGAAGTGAGCTACCTTGGTCAATCGATCAACCACTACCGGATGGAATCATAACTGAGCAGGTCTGGGTAATCCTGTGATAAAATCCATTCCAAGTTTTCCCATTTCCACTCGGGAATCGGCAAAGGTTGAAGTAACCTGCTGGCCGATGTTCGCCTTTACTCGTTGGCAAACATCACATCTTGCTACGTACTCGGCAATATCCTTCTTCATACTGTCCACGAAACTTTCCTTCAAATCGAGATACATCTTGGTGTTCAGGGGTGAATCGAGTCTGGTGAATCATGAGCCTCTGAAGAATTAGCTTCACGAGTTCGGGATCATTGGGTACATAAATCGATCCTCGAACCATATAGCTCCGTATTCATCCTTACGAAATCCTTTAGCTTTTCCTTCATTCATCTTTTCTTTATCTCATCAATTTCCTTGTCCGACTTACGGGCTTCACGAATTCTTTCGGCCAAAGTGGACTGAACTTCGAGTTGCAACATATCCTCTCGGAACTATCTCGATCGGAGATCTACGAGGTCATCGACTAACTCACAGGGTAATCCTCCTGCTATAAGAGTATTCACATAACTCTTATGGCTCAAAGCATCTGCTACAACATTAGCTTTCACAGGTGATAATGCAATCTCATGTCATAGTCCTTGATTAACTCTAGCCATCTCCTCTGCTGAGGTTCAACTCTTTTGCGTGAAAATATACTTCAAGCTCTTATGATCTGTGTAAACATCACAGCGGTTTCCGATAAGGAAATGTCTCAGTCTTGAGTGCATGCACTCGGATGCTAACTCCAAATCATGTGTGGCATAATTCATCTCGTGAGGTCGTGGCTATGCGGAGGTATAAGCTACAACTTTTCCTTCTGCATGAGTACTCCTCCAGAGTCCACGGCGAAGCGTCACAATATACTGGTAATCCTTGTGTATGTCCGCAAAATCAATCTTGGGCTGTAACCAAGCGTTTCTTCAATTCTGGAAGCGGCTTCACAATCCTCGGTCCAAATGTACTTGGCATCCTTCTTCAACAGCTCAGTCATGGGCTTGGCAATCTTGAGAAATTTTCAATAAACCTCGATAATATCCTGCGAGTCAGAAAGCTGCGGATCTCCTTGGTGAGGTGGGCGGCGCCAATCGGTGGTGATTCAGCCTTGGCGGGGTCAACTGCTATTCCTTCTCCTGAAATAACATGTCAGGAATCCGACTTCCTTCAGCCAAAATTCACATTTCTGAACTTGGCATACAAGCTGATGTTCTCGAAGTTTCTCGAACTAGGCATAAATGTTCCTTATGCTCTTCCTCGCTCTTGGAAAATCAGTATATCATCGATGAACACCACGACAAACTTGTCCAGATATTCCATAAATACCTTGTTCATCAAATTCATGAAGTATGCAGGGGCATTAGTCAATCCGAAGGACATGACGGTATACTCATATAAACCATACCTGGTAGTGAATGCTGTTTTGGGTATATCCTTTTCACGGATCTTCAACTGATGATACCCTGATCAAAGATCGATCTTGGAGAATACCTTGGCTCCAACTAGCTGATCGAATAGGTCATTAATCATCGGCAGAGGGTACTTGTTCTTGATGGTGATGTCGTTCAACGAACGATAATCCACAACCATTCTTAGGGTTCCATCCTTCTTCTCTACCAAAAGAACTGGGGCTCCCCAAGGTGACGAGCTTGGCCGAATATATCCTTTCTCCAATAGCTCATTAATTTGGTTCTTGATTTCTTTCAAATCGTTCGGTGGCATCCGATAGGGTCTCTTGGATATTGGGGCTGTGCGAGCAATAGCTCAATCAGAAATTCAATGTCTCTGTCGGTGGCATTCTGGTAATTCCTCGGAAACACATCGGAAAATCTTGCACTCTGGCACTTCCTCTGAACAACTCCGTGAGGAATGCACTGATTCTTCATCGGGATCGTGCGGATACATACTTGATTTTCTTACGCTCCGGGGTGGTGGCAGAATCGACTTCTTGAGCACGATCTATGTTTCCTTCAAACTTCGTCAACCAATCCATGCCTAGGACTACATCCAAGGTGCTGGGTTTCCAATACTATGAGTCTGCGGAAATTTATGATTTCCGATGTTGAGGTTGCATGACAGCCTAAGCTGCCATCATTTCTCCTCTGCGGGCCCGGCGAAAGGGGCTTCTAAGGGTTTTAGTGGGCAACCGTACTTTTCCACAACTACCCTTGATATGAATGAATCGTTGCACGAGAATCAAAGAGTACCAATCTTGGATGTGAATTTAATAAAACTTACCAACCACGATTATACGGCTGATCATAGGCGTCCTCCACGTCAATGTGGTTCACTGAGCACGAGGAAAAGGGTTGGGCTTCTTTGCTGAGCTTCCATTGCGTTTCCATTCCTCTGCTTGTCCTCCGGGCGGTCGGTGGCATAGTGCCTGTTTTACGGCACTTGAAGCAGGTGATGTGACTCGAGATCTTTTGAGCAGGGGCGGGGCGATCTGGTTGCCATTGCCGTTTCCATTGCCATTTCCATTGCGACTTGTTGTCCTGGTTGCGGTTGTTCCCATTTCCTCCATGGTTATGTCCTCCATGGTTGTGATGGGTATGCCCTCCTGAGTATGGGGCATATCGGGGCTTCTGCTGAGCTCCAGAGTTGTATTTCCCCTGACCATACTTCCGCTTGCGACTATCAATCTGCTGCTGCTTGCCTTCAAGTATGGTGGCCTTGTCTACCAGCTCTGGTAGTTGGTGAAAGTAGCCACCATAAGCTGCATACCCAGCTCGTCATTGAGTCCCTCGAAACTTTTCCTGCTGCGGCATCGTGGCCACATCATCCGGGGCATAGCAAGCTAACTTCTGAACTCATCCACGTCTTGCCCCGATGCGGTTCCCTGGCGTAAGTTGCGGAACTCACGCTTCTTGAGACTCATGGCTCCGGCTGAAACATGGCGGTGCGGAAAGCTTCTGGAACTGATCCACGTAATGGTGGCGATGGGATAAGTGGCGGTGTAGTTCTCCCACCAAGAAGTTGCAGGTCCATCAAGTTGATGTCGACAAGCGCACTTTCTCTGCATCGGTGCATCCAACGGTGACTAACTCCTTCCGACCTTGCGGAGCCAATCGCCGGCCACAATCGGCTCGGTCTGCTAGAGAACACTGGCGGATTCAGCCTTAGGAATCGAGTCAAGTTGTCAGCGAGGGGTGGTGGCGGTGGATTGTTGTTGTTGTTGTTGTTACGGTTACGAATGAGCATCTGCATGAGGGCATTCTGCTGCTTTGGATCAGTGGGTGAGCTCGGCGGGAAGTTGAGACCGGGGTCACGTCTCGGAGGCATCTGGTGTTTTAGGAGTGGATGAGAAAATTAGAATAGAACAATGGTCTAATGAGAAATATCACTACCCATATGAATGCACAATCATAATCACACCAATCATTTATTCAACCAACTCAAACATGGTTCAATCTCGATTACAAAATGCTCACGACTAATCGAAAATTACGGCCTAACTGATCGACGGAAAAAAATAAAATAACATGGTGGTCGACTAAATGTCTTCATCAATTATCCTTGCGTCCTCTGGTGCGGTGTCCTCCGGTGTGGCGTCCTCTGATGCGGTGCCTCCTCTTGCGGCTTTCTTCAGTGGAGCTCCCTTCATAATCCTGATCATTGCTCACGAGAGGTCCGTCATCTCCACTCGGAAAAAGATCTTCTCTGATGTCCTTCTTCTCCTCTAATGCGGCAACATTCATCTTCAGGTCGTCGACTCTCTCCATGAAATCCGCGATTTCTTCCTCATGGTCAAGGAAGTCTGCGTGTGCCTTCTCCTCCAGTTCAGTTCACGAAACAACAGCCTCTGTGTACCTTGAGTTCTGGCGAGTCGGATCTCCGTTTCTGAGGAGACACTCCAAGTCTTGGACATATGAGAGAATGGAGTCGTCCTCTGATGCGAATGATATCTCCGTTCCTCGCTCTGCGAGAAATCATGGCGAGTATGATGGATCGAGCTCGGCCTGTACTCTTCTCGGAGATGTCCAAGTGCGATAAATCGCCATGTCTCTTCGAGGATCCGGTTGAAATCGGTAAACTCAAAGTCAATAGGCTCTGTATGTCCTCGAAGGTTCTCCTGGAATGTGCACCTCAATCACTGGCGGGTATCCGTCGGAGCGCATTGGTAGGCTTCCGGTGATTGAGGCGAGCAATCTTCAGCTTCTTCACGATCTGGACCAGCTTCTTGCGAATGGCATCGTCTCATCTGGTGGCAAAACTCCGGTAGCAAAGCGGGGTGAACTTCGGCCATCTAGAATGTTGAAATCGGGAGAAGTCGAGAAATGAGCAGGGAGAATTACGGAATGATAAGGACATAAAATAAATAGTCTCTTCCTACGGCTTTCCGATCCTAGGGGTTCGTCCTATGGTCGGCGTGTGCTCGATACCATCTCTGTAGCGACCCGACCCAAAATCGGTCAAGTCTACGTATGCATACCATCCCAAGATCATCTTGGCACTCATAGTACATTGATGAAATAATCAAAGTTCAATTACACCTGAATTTATTACGATTCTCATATCGAGTCTTTATTACAATAGAATAAATTGATTGAAGGCCAACTCATGAGAAATAAACTAAGTAAAGCTGCGAGCGTAGAAGAATAGCGAGTCCATCCGACTCCAAGGGCAATCGCCAAGCGCGGATCGTAGCCTCACTCTGATCGGAATACTCCTCGCAACATAAGGCGTTGCAGCCGTGTAGAATCAGCATTTTGAATATCTTTGGCAAGTCATGAAGAGAATAACAATAAAATTACTAACACTATATGCAATTTGGCTGTGGGGATCTAAGTTTCATCATTTTGCGAAAAGCCAGTTTTTCCCTACAACAGTGGACTTGCTTGTAAATACTACAAAATTGTTGATAATTATTGAGATGGTTCCACCAACCAATGTCTCATTCCCAATTATTAAATAATAACCCCTCAATTAATTTATTAATTTTAGTGTTGAGATTTCGAAATACTTCCAAGTTCGAGGCTCAAATTGTCCGTAACGGGGACACGGCTAATCGATTAGATCTTTTACTCTGCGAGAGGTTTAGCACTTTACCCAAGAATCGTTCCCTCCTTTTAAGTCTTAGCACTTCATGGTGTTTGAAGATGGGACGAGCAAACAGGGTCTTAGAAGAGTTCCTCGGCCCTTTGCGGTACCCATCAATCCTACCGTTCTTCTACATCTCGTAGCACCGTCGGCCGAGTCACAACTAGGGTTGACCAAGCGAGCCCATAATGGCTTGCGGCTACAGAGTAAGCTTCGGTCAATGGGTATACATCCGTCTCTTCGTGGCTGGGTGAAGCTTTCCATAAGATGTCATGGCACTTCTCCATGCATCCCGGCCAACAACTGGGTTCTCAGGTGCCCGTCAACCGTCCTCCACCCAGTAGTGAGTTTTGAAGTCCATCTTGAGCTTGAAGTTCATGGGGTTGTCATCATCTTGACTCTCACATCTCCTTATGAATTCACTCAACCAACCCGTCTCTGAGCATAGCAAAATAAACTACTTCGTCCGGGCAATGGTAACAAGGGAATTGGGTTCATCCTACCTCATGATACTACTCAAGAACATAACTTCAAATTCACCTACTGCATGCATGGTGGGAGGTATAATTCTAATGCAATAAAATCATAGGTATAGTGAAAATATGATCAATGACTTGCCTTCTTGACGATCTTGAAAGCTAGGGACTCGTGGTAGCAAGCTTCGCACTCCGGAAATTCTACCGAGGCAAACAACAATCATAATAAGCATATAGCATATGATCACTTAACATAGTGGCATAGTAACATAACACACACAACAATTGAATCAAAACCCAAAGAAAAACTCAAAGAAATCCAACTCAAAGTTTTCACCACATCATACAACAACCGAGAAATAGTTTTTTACTACAAAATTTTTCTTAACGGAACCTAAGCATGGGTTTTTGCTAGCTAACAGAAAAGAATTCATCATGCAACTAGGAGCAAAAAGAATCACCTTAAAATCTATTATAAAACTCCTATTAGGCCTAAAGCAAATTCTAGTAAGAAAAATAAAATAAAAGTTTTATTTATTATAAATAAAAGTTCATGCTCTAAAGTTACAGAAACTAACCTAGAATAAACTATCTCTCATGAAAAATAAATTTATTTGCTAAGTAAAACAATAGGAAAACAGTAGCTAGTAAATAAATAGGAATAACATGATTCTGATTAAAACTATTTTTTATTAATTTCTAAAATGCCCAAATAAATTCCTACGGTTAGGCAATGTCAAAACAAAGTTGTGACAAAAAGAATCACTAAAAATAATATTCCTAACTCATTTTATAGCAGAATTACTATTCTGTCTAAATCTAAAATAAAGCAATTTTAAATAATTTTAACATGACTAATTATATTTTCTACAGAAACTATAATAAATTTGCAAACCAACAAAAAAGAATCACTTAAAAATATTAAGTAGATTAAAAGATATGAATTTTACAAAACTGAAACTATTCTGTTAAAACAGAAAACGAAAAATAAAACTAAAACGAAAAACTGGCTAATGGGCCTATCTAGCGCTTGGCGTTAAATAACTAAACTACGCTGCGGTTTAACAGAAAACAAACCGCGTCGGCGGTCCAACTAAACCCTAATAAAACCGATCTAAACGGAATAAAACCGGTTCACTTAAACTAAACCTAACTAAACCGTACCCCTTGAGAGGATCTATCTAACCCTCGATCTAGATCGAGCAGCGGAGGACTCGGCGACTTACCGGCGGCGGCGGCGGCTCGGCGGTGACTCGGCGGCTCCGGTGGTCGAGGGCGGCGGCGAGGACCTCCGCCGAGTCTGGCGTGGCGAGGAGCTCGGGGTGGTGTCAGGTGAGCTCGAGGTGGTCGAGGCGGTCGGGTCTGGGGTTAATGGCGGCGGTGAACTCAGCGAGGTTTGTGGCGAGGAGGCGTCGAGGCGAGGCGAGGGAGAAAGCAGGGCGAGGGAGGGTATTTATAGGGGGGGCGACTTGGGGGAGGCGTCGGGAGGATCGGGATGAGATCCCGGATCTCGGGATCGGCGGCCGTGGCGATCGGCGTCGTGTCTTGGCGTGGGGAGGAGAAGGTGGGGTCCACCGTCGGTGAGTGAGGAGAGGGGATCGGACGGGCGGTAGTGCGGAGCCGTTTGGTGAGTGCTTTCGGTCGGCTCGGCGTGGGCGGCTCGGCCGTTGGCTGAGTGGGCTGCGCTGGTGGGCCTCATTTGGCTGGGCAGGGGCTGGCTGGTGGCGCTGGGTCCTCCTTTCTATTTTTTGAATTTAGAGAGAGAAAAATACTTAAATATAAATATTTTATATAGGACATATATATATCAAAATGATCGGAGAATATTCCTATAATTTGAACATTTTTCGAGGGCAAAACTCAAACTTTATAAAAATCTTTTTCTAAAATTCCAAATAAAACTCAAATTTGAATTCAAACTTTTTGGCAATGTTTTTCCTCTGATATTTTGGAGTGTCATGTTTACTCCTCTCATACTTTTTCTCAAGTATTTATCGAGGCATAGTTTTGAAATAATTTCCCTTTGCCAAAATTTGAATTCAAATTCCAACAACTCCAAAACTTACGAAACTTCAAATGCCACTCAAATTTCAACCAATATGCATAGATGCTTAGTTATAATTGTAAAACATTGCAAATAAGAAATTTGGGATGTTACAGCCAGTTTCATACGTGATGGGTGTTTGTCGATGCCGGCGTGCTCAGCCCCCTGCTTCATGCTCCAGCGGGGCCTGCTGTTCCAAACTCCGGTTGGGGCCATCAGAAGCTCATGAGCCCCCTCCTTGCTCCTGTCTGGGCCAGGCTGAGGATGTTGAAGGACCACGGCGTGACTGCGCCTATGGTGGTGAAGGAGTTCATCAAGCGCCGAGTCGCTCCGCTTTAGCGCCATTCCCGCCCGATGTGGGCCTTGCTCAGCAGTAAGGACCACATGAGGTTTCAGGAGGAAGGGCTTCCTCTTAAGACGCAGGAGACGATGTTCATGGTTCTGACGGGTATCCCTCTGCCGGACAACATGCCCAGGAAGAGCTGCCTGCTGTACCGTTGCGTGAACAAGAATGAGTTTGCCGCGAGCATTCCCTCTTTTGATGAGTGGGGCCTGTGCCCGATCGGCCTGGTGGGGCCCCACGGGAACCCCGTCGACGTGGTCCCCTTCCTCGCCACCGGTGCCGAGCTCGCCCCAGGTGAGAGTGCAGGAGGGCGAGCTTCGATGGAGGCCGGCGGCTCTAGCGCTAAAGAGCACATGCCGGATGGCGATCCTGGGGCGTCGTCTTCTGGGGCCTGCGCCCCCCCCTCCTGAGGCGCTAATTATTGAGGAGTCACAACATGCGGCTCCCAGGGCCAGGGCTCCAGGGGCCTCGGGAGGTTGTGGTGAGATGGTGCCCGGTTGTTTGCCGCAACTAGGCACCTCTGAAGGTATCCTTCCAGGCTCTTCTCCGGCTCCTCAGCGCATCGGCCGTCACGTCCAGTGTTTCGGTCGTCTTTGTGTGGACTTCGGTGAGCTCCGCAAGAGGAAAGGATCCCCTAGCGGTAGCAGCATCTTCGGGCCGCTGAAGCGACGAAAGTACATCGCCATTGACACGTAAGTACCTTGTTGTCACGACTTCCTACGTGTTGCCTTCTTGTCCTGACGTCGGTTCTCCAGGGCTCCTTCCGCTGAAGCTGTTGCGTTTCCCGAGAAGCGGTCTCCTCCTTCATCAACTCTTCCGCCGGTCTCGAGCACTCTGAGTCCGCTTGTCGCCCCCGGAGGAGGGTTGGTTGAAGGGGCACTCCTTTCTTCTTGTCGTGCTGAACTTGCGGCCCTGTCGCTCCTTCCCCCCGGTTTGGTGTGGAGCTTGGCAGGCGTGCCCAGGACTCCTCCGCTGGTCATGGACGGCAATCTGTTGGCTTCGATCTTCGGCTCCTCTTCAAGAAGCGGGCCCCGGTCTTCTTGGGCTCCTCGCGAGGACTGGTTGATGTCAGGCTCGGCATCAGCCCCCAGCCCCCTGCCTGGAGGGGGTGCACCACTTGGCGCCACGCCCGCAGCCCCTGAGGCGGAGGACGAGGTGGGCCGAGCGTTCGAGCTCGACCGCGGGCAGAGCATGGTTCGTCACGAGCTCTTCTAGGAGGCGATGGGCGTGATGTGTCGACTTCGTGAAGAGCTCGCGAGTGTCGATTCGCGTCTTGAGGCTGAAGGTCTCCGGCTGGCGGAGGAGCGGCGCAAGCTGAAGGTGGCCATCAACCTCGGCCGCTATCAACGCGACCTTGAGAACGCGAAGGCCGAGGCGTCTCTCAAGGTTTCCCATGAAGGCCGCTCATGAGCTTTGGACGAGGCTCGCTAGGCTGACTGCCGCCGCGAGGCTGCGGAGAAGCACGCGTGGGAGCTCCAGACTTGGAGCGCGTCTCTTGAGCAGCAAGTGGAGGCACACAGGGCCACTCTTGCGTCGCTGAGGGGGACGCCCGCGGAGGAAGAGGAGGTCCGGAAGCGCGAGGAGGCGCTAGCCCTGGAGGGCATGGAGCGCAGCCTCGAGCTCGAGCAACTGGAGACGAGGGAGCGTCAAGTTGCCCAAGCAGAAGATGCCGCCGGGGCTAGCGAGGCTAGAGTCGAGGAGGAGGTTGATTGCGGGTGGCGATGTTCGCGCAGATCTGGAGGTAGAGTGCGACCTGAAGCTGGCTTCGCAGCAGCGGAGGATGAGGCATGGCCGCTGCCCTCGAGCCCAGGTTGGGCGAGGCTGAGGCGCGGCGGAAGCCCAGCCACCACCACAGATTACGGTGCAGGCGGACTTGGCCCGCCTGCGCCGAGCTGCTTTCCCTTCGGAGGCGGGTTGATGACGCAGAGGCCGTCGCGAGGCAAAACACGGAGGAAGTGCTCCAGCGACGAACGCTGGAGCGCGAGCATGCCTCTATGCTTCAGGATCTCCGGAACAGGGCCAATATCGCCCTGGGCCATATTTGCGACGTGGAGGCACCGACCCCTCACTCGAATGATTATGCCAGCCACCTGACCTTCTTCACCGAGGTGGTGACGCGCCTGGAGGCTCATTCTGCCAGAGCTCGCCAGCTTGTGCAGGAAAGGGGGCATGGCCTTCTCGAGCGTGCTTTCTCCCGTGTCTTCAGCCACCTCCTTAATGCCGACCCCAACTTTGATTTCGCCGCCGCCATCGCCCCCATACCCACGGCTGTCCGGGGCGACCTAGCGTGTTGGGTTGAGGACAATGCGGACGCATTGGTCAGGGCCTTCACTTCGGAGGATGCGCGGTGGTGGTCGTCGCGGACGAAGGCGATGTGGTTGACGACGGCGTCGGAGGCATCGCCGGTGGTGGCGACGTCGCCGATGAAGACGATGATGACATGAGCGACGCATCCGAGGGTGACGTAGCGAGCGACATTTCTGGCTGATCCCATGTTCTCCTGTCGTTTCATCCTACACACGAAGCTCGGGCAGGGCCCTTGGAAAACTTGTAAGAGCATTTTGGGAGGGGGAGCCCCTCATGTAAGAAAATTGCAGTTTTTACTTTCCCATGCGATGTGAGTTTGTGTCCTCGTGAACTTGTGAATCCGGATGCGAGTTCTCTGCCTTGGTTTACCTTAGTCAGCGCCAGCTTTGAGCTGGGCTGCGATGTGTCGAGTTTCTGAGAACCCTGCGGAGCTCGTCACCCCGTCAGAAGGGGCCCCACTAGAGCTGAGCACCAGTTGTAGTGCTTGCGCGCACTTGGCGTGCGTGCTTCACGCTGTCCCGCTCGCGAGGAGCTCGTGAGGGGAAGGTGATGGACATGAGTCCCAGTCAAAACGAGATCCAGAAGGCAAGAAATTGCTCGAACAAGAAAAGGCTCCCCCCGTGCGCATCAATAAAAACTCAGCTTCAACTCAAATCCAGATCCAGAAAGCAAAGCTACAGAGAAAGAGATCCAAAGCAAAAGGCCGCGTCCGGCACCTAGTCTAGTCTTCTGGTCTTCAAGTCTTCTCACCAGCGCGAAGCTAAGTGCTGCCACTAGGCATGGGAGGGAGCCCTAGGGACTGAGGCTGGCACCCCTGAGACTCCGGGGCGTGTACAGCCCCAACTCATTATTACGTGAGAGTGTCACGGGCGGCGAGCTTCACAGGCACTGGGCCTTCTTCACAGGTACCGGCCTTGCTTCGTATAGCTAGATGAGGGCCCCGCCTTGCGCCACCCTTGACCTCCTTTGGGCCGACCGGTCACCGGAATGACACAAAGGAGGGAAAGGGGACGCCAGCGGTGCCCCCGGCGACCACGGGTCCTCTGCCGGGGGAAGGGTTGTCGAGGCCTCCCCGGCAGAGGGCCTACCTCCGGGTGTCGCCAGGCGTCACGAGCCGCGGGGAGGGGCCTTGCTCCTGGCTTCCTCCTGGCGGCGCCCAGCGTGTCTCCCTTGTTGGAACGGATGCTGCCGTGCCAGGGTCGTCGATCGACGCTGCAACCTGAGTCATCTGCAGCCCATGGTTAGCAGAAGCCTGTTCCTGAGAGATTAGCGGTACCCTGTAGTTGCCGTTGCCGGCGTGACCATCGTGGTTCTCCGTTGGTTCTTGGAAGGCTTCGACTCCTAGCACCCCCTCTCCCCAATCTTCCCCAATGAACGAGCCATGGTCGTCCTCTGGTGCGTACCCTTGGTCCATTATGCGGGGCACGTAGGCTTCCGGGGCCGTCACCCCGAACACCTCGCCATGGTGCCCCACGCTCCATGTTGCTCGGCCCATGGTGGCGTCCTGGGGGTGACGCCACGACATCCGGCTGGACCGTGGAGGGCGACGCTTGCGCCCGTGCCCGTTGCGGGCGGCATGGGGGAGTCGGAGCCCCCTGCACCGCTGGCCCTGCTGATGTTGATGAAGCCCCCGGGCGTAGTTGGTGGCGCGCAGATGTGGTGAGGTTCGCCGCGCGGCCCTGCAGTGGCCTGGGGAGGAAGTCGATAGCAGAAGGGTGGTGCTCCCGACGGTGTTGCATCCAGCAGCTAGGCAACACGCTCCAGTAGTGTGTCCCGGCCGCGTTCCATCAGCCAGCACCGCAGCAGCTCCCTTGCCACGGTGAGCGCTGCCCGCATGTTTGCTTGCTCCCGCGTGAGTGCGGCGCCGTTGCTGCTGCATGGCTCACTGCTCTTGCGGAGGCCCGTACCTGCCGTGGGGTGAGGGTGGACGACGCCTGGCCGCGCTGCCCGCGCCCGGCGGAGTTTGGCGATGGCCGTGCCGCCTGGAGTGCGAGGTCGAGACCTTCATGGGTAGGCTGCCCAGCGGTTGGAGCCAGCCCTTGAGTCACCGGACATCGTGGCTGGGGAGCGTCGATGAGCTGGACGGTAGAGGAGGAGCTCCGGCGCACCCCTACCTGGCGCGCCAAATGTCGGATGTGGGGTTCCGGCAAACCCTTAAGGTTCGAACACTGGGGTGCGCGCGAAGTCTTTCCTTCCTGCCGATCTACGCCCTAGCTCACTAAGATCTCGCGGACGAACTCGACGAACTCGCAACACAGAAAGACATGAGGTTTATACTGGTTCGAGCCACCGTTGTGGTGTAATACCATACACCAGTGTGGTGGTGGTGGATTGCCTCTGGGGCTGATGATGAACAGTACAAAGGGAAGAACAGCCTCCTGAGGTTGAGGTGTTCTTGTGAGTAGGCTCTCGCTCGTGTTGGATCAAGCTAAGATGAGATGCCTCCACTATGGTGGCTATCTCTACTTATATAGGCCTTGGTCCTCTTCCCAAATATCGAGCGGGAAGGGAGCCAACAACGGCGGGCGAATTTGAAGAAGGACAGCCAGTACAAGCTTATCCTGACAAAAGTGGTCTTCGCCTGCGAAAAGCTCTGGTGGTGACGCCATCTTGGGCTCCATGATGATCTCCGTCTCGCCGTCCTCCTGGTCTTGGTCTCGTTGCACCAATATAACAACCTTTGCCTGATGCCTCGGTACTCTTCGCCTGCGTTGGCCTCCTTAGCACCAAAGAGGAAATAAGGATGTTGCGCGCGCTGGCGCCCGCCTAGAGCCCGCCTGGTGCCGTTCGTCATGGCTCACGTCACGAGAGCCTCGTGAGGTTTGCCCCGCCTTGATATCTCTGCTCCTCGTGAGCCTGCCTGGGTAGGCTACTCTAGAGGAGGTCTTGTGTCGTCTGCCTCGCGAGGCTTGGAACCCCGCGAGGGTCTTGGATGCCTTGTTGATGAAGATGGGCGTGCTGACTCTTTGGCTTAACCCGCTTGTGGGCATGAGCGAGCAAGTCTGGGGACCCCGTTCCCGAGCAGCGACAGATTGCCATTGAACGAAGTCTGTGAAGGTTCGGAAGTCTAACTTGAAGACTTACTAGAGTGATTTGGCGAGGACTAAGTGTCCTTAGCTCAAGGGGAATATGGTGAAGACGCGGTCTTCTGAGTTGAATCTCAGCCTCCCTAACCAGACGTACAGTTGTCACAACAACTGGAACTAGTCCAACAAATCCTTTGTCTTCGCCAAGCAACTGGTTCTATCTCTTCCTTCATTTATTTATAGTCTGTCTTCATGAAGTCTTTTGCGTGCTTGTATTATCTGTTTAACTTCACTGTGTGACGGCTATTATTGTTTGGCTTCATACTGTCTTCCATCTTGTTCCATACTACCTAGCTGCTAATAGTCTTCGCGCTCTAGCTTCATTACTTGCTTGACTATGGCTTGTCTAGTGTAGTCTACCTTCCGCTGCATGTCAATAGGTTCATTTCTATCGTTTGTCTTCGAAACCCCCATGTTTTGAATACTTTCATAAAAATCGCCTATTCACCCCCCTCTAGTCGATAACTAGCACTTTCAATTGGTATCAGAGCAAGATACTCCCTTGTTCTGTGTTATTTGGTTTAACCACCTGTAGTTTTAGCTATGTCAACTGTAGGGATAATCAAAGTCTCCACTGCATGCCCTGTCTTCGATGGCACTGATTACCCCTATTGGAAGAATAAGATGCGCATGCATCTTGAAGCCATTGATGTCGACCTATGGTTTGTCGTCAGGAACGGCGTTCCCAAGACTGGTGAAGGTGTCACCCCTGCTGATGTCAAGAAGTTCGTTCAACTGGATTCTACTGCCAAGAACATCATCTGTAGTCATCTGACCAAAGGACAGTATGGCCGTGTGAGTGCTCTGGAAACATCGAAGCTAGTCTGGGACCGGCTCTCCAAGGTCAACGAAGGCGTCTCAACCAAGAGAGATGAAATGATCATTGTCCTTCACAACCTCTTCAACCGCTTCAAGAGAAATGACAATGAGAATGTCTAGCTCACGTTTGATCGCCTCACTGATATCACAAATGAGCTCCATGCTCTCGGCGCCACTGAGATCACCAAGCATGAAATCGTTAAGACACTCCTGAGATCACTTGACAGCTCACTTGAGACCCTAGCCATGATGATTCAAGAACGCCTTGACTTCAAGACACTCTATCCATCTGACATACTTGAGAGGCTCAACACACATGAGTTTCAGTTATCTGAGAAAAGAGATATCTGTGGTCCCAACTATGGCCGAACTCGCGCTTTGAAGGCAAAGGTTGTTTCCTCATCTGAAGAAGAATCTGACTGCAGTTCTGGGGATCCTGAAGACATTGGAAAGGGGCTTGATATGCTTGTGAAGAAGTTCCAGAAATTCACCAAGAAGAAAGGATTCAGAAAGTCTTCAAGATCCATCTCGAGAAATGATGAAGCTTCCACTCATGACCACAAGAAGAGAACATGCCACAAGTGCAAGAAACCTGGTCACTACATCTCTGAGTTTCCACAATGGGACAATGAGAACAACAAGAAGAAGAAGATCAAGGAATATGATTTTTATGACAAGAAGAAGAAGAAATCCTCAAAGTCTTCTTCCAAGTCTTCATTGAAGTCTTCATCACACAAGAAGAGCTCATCTGGCAAGGCTCGTGCTTTTGTTGGCAAGGAGATGGATTCAGAGGAGGAGTCTACTTCTGAGGAGGCAGAAGTGGAGTCTAAGGAGGAGTCTGACTATGGCGTTGCAAGTCTGGCTCTAGCTACAGCCTATGTTGCCAAGTCCATCTTCAACACTGAAGACAATGGCTCCGTCACCAACGCTGATGCTAATGAGAAGGACGACTCCGCTCCCACCTACTGCTTCATAGCATGTGGTGCCAAGGTAAACTCACGTGATGCTTACTTTCAAACTTCAAGTGAAGATGACTCTGATTGTGAATCCAAACCCAGCTACAAAACACTTGTTAAAATTGCAACTGAACAATAGAAAGCTATGGAACATATTCAAAAACTGTTAGACAAAAGCGATGACCTGTTGGACGCGGAAATGAACCGATCTCAGTCCTTAACTGAAGACATAAAAAATCTTCATGTTAAGTATGAGGAACTTGAAAGTCGTCATGAAACGCTCTCAACAACTCATGAAAAGCTTTCCTATGATTATATTCAAAGGAAGCAAGAACTTGAGAAATTGAGAGTAGTTCATGAAGATCTTGAAAAAGAAAACGAGTCACTTCACGCTCAACAGATCAGTCCCGCTCAGGAAGGATTTGAACCACCATGTCTAAAATGCCTTGAGCGTGATAACACTACTTCTGTTGCTGAATGTTCTATCGCTGCTACTGTTGCAATATCTTCAACTGTTGATGTGGTAACTAACCCCTCTGCTGAGGATGCCACTGCTATTGCTGATGAAAATGCTAGGTTGAAGACATTGCTTGAGACAGGGGATGTACAAAAGTCTCAAAGGGCATCAGACACTACGTGATGTCCTAAAAAAGCAGATTCTAAACCGAAACCCTAGGAAAGAGGGTGTTGGGTTCGAGAGGAAAATGAATGTTGATGGTTCTTACTGGAAGCCTAAGGAGTACCCCAAAACCACATGGGTTACTGCAAAGGGACCTTCAGTGGACCCATCCACCTTATCTGGCTTCACTTGTGCTAACCCGATTATCGTTGATGAATCCTTTGATGCAAACTATAAACTATTTAAGAATCAGAAAGTGAAGTGTTTGCCAGGTATATTGGTACTAACTGCAGGAATGGACGGCCTGTGAAGAAGATCTGGGTACCTAAAAGTTGTCTTGAGAATCTTCCTGTGAATGTCATCATGACACCACAAGGGAATAAGACAAACACGAGACCAAAGGCTTCATATGGCCCAAAGGCTTCATACAGACAGAGGACTCACCCGAGTCACTTAACGCCAATGTTTTGCAGGGAAATCATACTCAGATGTATGAATATGAGCGTGTTTCTTCAAACCACTATTTTCATAAAACTAATAACTTTTCTGCTTATTCATATAAGTATTATTCACCTCCCGCAAGGCTATTTGCTAGGGCTCCAAAGCCGAAGTTCTCTGATGCTGCACTTAGACTCATTCCTTCGAAGCCACCCCTGAAGATGTGGGTGGTTAAGAAAACTTAACTCTCTTTTGTAGGGATAGGTCTCCAGTCGGAAATCAAAGGTGTCCGATGCTATTGCTGGGGACCTAAAACATCTTGTGGGGCACAAGATAAAATGCCCAAATGGTCTTACTATGTATTTTGTCCCTGAATCGCTTGCCAATCATCCTATCAGTCCTAACCTTGATCTGAGCTTTGATAATCCTCTTGTCCGTCAAATGTTTATGCTTCACAATACTCTTGGTGAAGCCTATCCCCCTAACTGTACTGTAGGGTATGACACCACATGCTTCAGAATGGATTATGGACAGCGGATGCACTAATCATATGACTAGTGATCTAAGTCTTCTCATGGACTCAACTTTACGTCCATCTGACAAGAGCCACATCACATTTGCTGACACTGGTAAAAGCAAGGTATTGGGTCTAGGTAGAGTTGCAATCTCAAAGGATCAGCACATGGATAAAGTGATGCTTGTTGAATCCCTTGGTTTCAAGTTAATGTCTGTCTCAATGCTTTGTGACTTGAACATGATTGTGATATTTGGAAAATATCGTTGCCATGTTCTAATGGAATCTGACAAGTCTCTAGTCTTTGAAGGGTATCGGAAAGATGATTTGTACATGGTAGATTTCTCAGCAGTACCCCAGCTAGCCGTATGTCTTCTAGCAAAAGCTTCAGAGTGTTGGCTCTAGCATTGGAGGCTAGGGCATGCTAGCATGAGGAACCTGTACACTCTCGCGAAAAAGAAACACGTCGTAGGCATCGAGGGCGTCAAGTTCAAGAAAGATCATCTGTGTGGTGCCTGCGAAGCTGGAAAGATGACAAGGGCCAAGCATCCCTCAAAGACAATCATGATGACATCTCAACCCTTCGAGCTGCTACACATGGACTTATTTGGCCCTACTCACTACTCTACTCTCACTACCACTGCTTGTCTCTATGGCTTCATCATTGTTGATGATTATTCAAGATATACTTGGGTGCATATAATCCTCTACAAGAATGAAGTACAGATTGAGAAGATAATTGATAGCATCAATGGACCTGGTGCACTCACTCGTTCAAGAGCAACACAACTAGCAAATTTCTGTGGGCACTTTGCATTTGTCTCAATATCAGAACCCAAGAAAGTTGCTAAAGCCTTCATGGAACCTGAATGGATTCAAGCTATGCAAGAAGAGCTCCAACAGTTCAAGCTGAACAATGTATGGGAATTGGTCAAGCGTCCTAATCCTCGTAAGCACAATATCATTGGCACCAAATGGATATATCGCAACAAGCAAGATGAGCATGTCAAGTTGTCAGAAACAAGGCTCGTCTCGTTGCTCAAGGATACACTCAAGTTGAAGGGATTGACTTCGATGAAACATTTGCTCCCGTGGCTAGGCTTGAAGCCATTCGCATACTGCTAGCCTATGCAAATCATCACAACATCCTTCTGTATCAAATGGATGTGAAGAATGCCTTACTCAATGGCAAGATTTTAGAAGAAGTGTATGTTGCACAACCACCTGGCTTTGAAGATCCAAAACATCCTGATATGGTACACAAACTTAACAAGGCACTGTATGGCCGCAAACAAGCCCCTCGCGCTTGGTATGGCACACTCAAAGACTTCCTGAAGAGCAAAGGGTTCAAACCTGGTTCCCTAGATCCCACACTCTTCACGAAGACATATGATGGTGAACTGTTTGTGTGCCAAATATATGTGGATGATATTATCTTCGGCTGCACTGGCAAGAGATACAGTGATGAATTTGGACACATGATGCAAGAGCAATATTAGATGTACATGATGGGTGAGCTGAAGTTCTTCCTAGGTCTTCAAATTCGTCTTCAAAGCAATGGCATCTTTATATCTCAAGAGAAATACCTCAAAGACTGCCTAAAGAAGTTTGGAATGCAAGACTGCAAAGGTTACACGATGCCAATGCCAACCAAAAGTCATCTGGGTCCTGACGCCAATGGTAAAGAGTTTGATCAAAAGGTATATCGCTCCATGATTGGTTCTTTACTTTATTTATGTGCATCTAGGCCAGATATCATGCTTAGTGTTTGCATGTGTGCCCGATTGCAAGCGGCACCAAAGGAATCGCATCACATAGCTGTGAAGCGAATTCTTTGATACTTGGCTTACGCCCCAACACTAGGATTATGGTATCCAAAGGGCTCAGAGTTTGATCTAGTTGGATTCTCGGATGCTGATTATGCTGGTGACAAGGTGGATCGCAATTCTACATCATGCACATGTCACTTTCTCGGATGATCACTTGTCTGTTGGTCTTCAAAGAAGCAGAACTGTGTATCGCTCTCCACTGCTGAATCTGAATACATTTCTGCCGGATCTTGCTGCGCTCAGCTTCTATGGATGAAGCAAACACTCAAGGACTATGGCATCCATCTGAAGCAAGTACCACTCTACTGCGACAATGAAAGCGCTATCAAGATTGCCAACAACCCAGTTCAGCACTCGAAGACAAAGCATATTGAAATTCATCATCACTTTCTCAGGGATCATGTAATGAAGGAAGGTATTGATATCATTCACGTCAACACTGAAGAGCAATTGGCAGATATCTCCACAAAGCCCTTGGATGATAAAAGGTTTTGCAAGTTGCGGTGTGAGCTAAATATCTTGGAATCCTCAAATGTCCTGTGATTGGACACACATCCTAACAGTTATGCATGTTGATGACTTAGATGCGCAACACATGAAGTAATGTATATCTTCAATCAATGAAGACATACACTCTAAGTGTGAATACATTAATGCAGAATTTGACTTCGGAGCGCCACGATAATTGTGCGCCATGTCTGGGTCTAATACTTCCTATACGGTGGGTAACGCCACCACCAAACTATTGTTTGAAGTTTTCTCTTGGCGTTATATTTGCTATGTCTTCGCATTTGATTTATCTTCAACATTGATTTGTCTTCATGTTGATCTTCACGTTGTTGATTTGGTCTTACTCAGCTATATATACATATATCTGTGTTCTGTCCTCTACAACATTCACTTATAGCTGAGTCTTCTCGTTTGAATCTTTTGGACTAAGTGAATGTGATCGGACCCTAACCTCTTCTATGCTTCTACATCATTTTCTATCTATCCAAATCATATGCATTCTATTGAAACTGTTGATACGTCTCCAACGTATCTATAAATTTTTATTGTTCCATGCTATATTATATTCTGTTTTGGATGTTTAACGGGCTTTATTATACACTTTTATATTATTTTTGGGGACTAACCTATTAACCGGAGGCCCAGCCCAAAATGCTGTTTTTTGCCTATTTCAGAGTTTCACAGAAAAAGAATATCAAACGGAGTCCAAACGGAATGAAACCTTCGGGAACGTGATTTTCGGAACAAACGTGACCCATAGGACTTGGAGTCTACGCAAAGTAATCAACGAGGAGAGCACGAGGCAGGGGGGCGTGCCTACCCCCCAGGCGTGCCCTCCACCCTCGTGGGGCCCATGTTGCTCCACCGACGTACTTCTTCCTCCTATATATACCTACGTACCCCCAAACCATCAGAGGCATCCACGAATTCCTATTTCCACCGCCGCAACCTTCTATACACGTGAGATCCCATCTTGGGGCCTTTTCCGGCTCTTTGCCAGACGGGGCATTGATCACGGAGGGCTTCTACATCAACACCATAGCCTCTCCGATGATGTGTGAGTAGTTTACCTCAGACCTCCGGGTCCATAGTTATTAGCTAGATGGCTTCTTCTTTCTCTTTGATCTCAATAAAAAGTTATCCATGATTCTCGTGGAGATCTATTCGATGTAATCTTATTTTGCGGTCTGTTTGTTGAGACCGATGAATTGTGGGTTTATGATCAAGTTTATCTATGAACAATATTTGAATCTCCTCTGAATTCTTTTATGTATGATTGGCTATCTTTGCCAGTCTCTTCGAATTATCAGTTTGGTTTGGCCTACTAGATTGATATTTCTTGCAATGGGAGAAGTGCTTAGCTTTGGGTTCAATCTTGCGGTGCTCGATCCCAGTGACAGAAAGGGAAACCACACGTATTGTATTGTTGCCATCGAGGATAAAAAGATGGGGTTTATATCATATTGCATGAGTTTATCCCTCTACATTATGTCATCATACTTAAAGCATTACTCTGTTCTTATGAACTTAATATTCTAGATGCATGCTGGACAGCGGTCGATGTGTGGAGTAATAGTAGTAGATGCAGAATCGTTTTGGTCTACTTGTCGCGAACGTGATGCCTATATACATGATCATACCTAGATATTCTCATAACTATGCTCAATTCTATCAATTGCTCAACAGTAATTTGTTCACCCACCGTAATACTTATGCTCTTGAGAGAAGCCACTAGTGAAACCTATGGCCCCCGGGTCTATTTTCCATTATATTAATCTTCCAACACTTAGTTATTTCTATTGCCTTTTATTTTACTTTGCATCTTTATCATAAAAATACCAAAAATATTATCTTATCATATCTATCAGATCTCACTCTCGTAAGTGACCGTTGAGGGATTGACAACCCATTTATCGCGTTGGTTGCGAGGTTCTTATTTGTTTGTGTAGGTGTGAGGGACTCGTGCATGATCTCCTACTGGATTGATACCTTGGTTCTCAAAAACTGAGGGAAATACTTAAGCTACTTTACTGCATCACCCTTTCCTCTTCAAGGGAAAACAAACGCAGTGCTCAAGAGGTAGCAAGAAGGATTTCTGGTGTCGTTGCCGGGGAGGTTTGTACCAAGTCAAGTCAAGATTTGCTCTCCCGACAACGAGCCATTTTTGGCGCCGTTGCCGGGGAGATTCGCGCCAAGTCAAGTCAAGTCAAGACATACCAAGTACCCATCACAAACTCTTATCCCTCGCATTACATTATTTGCCATTTGCCTCTCGTTTTCCTCTCCCCCACTTCACTTTTGCCGTTTTATTCGCCCTCTCTTTTCCGTTCGCCTCTTTTTCGCTTGCTTCTTGTTTGCTCGTGTGTTGGATTGCTTGATTGTCACGATGGCTCAAGATAATACTAAATTGTGTGACTTCACCAATACCAACAACAATGATTTTCTTAGCACTCCGATTGCTCCTCTTACCGATGTTGAATCTTGTGAAATTAATGCTGCTTTGTTGAATCTTGTCATGAAAATCAATTCGCCGGCCTTCCTAGTGAAGATGCCGCTACCCATCTAAACAGCGTCGTTGATTTGTGTGATATGCAAAAGAAGAAAGATGTGGACAATGATATTGTTAAATTGAAGCTATTTCCTTTTTCGCTTAGTGATCGTGCTAAAGTTTGGTTTTCGTCTTTGCCTTAAAATAGTATAGATTCATGGAATAAGTGCAAAGATGCTTTTATCTCTAAGTATTTTCCTCCCACAAAAATCATCTCTCTTAGATACGATATTATGAATTTTAATCAACTTGATCATGAACATGTTGCACAAGCTTGGGATAGGATGAAATTAATGATACGTAGCTTCCCTACACATGGTTTGAATCTTTGGATGATTATACAAATTTTTTATGTCGGATTTAATTTTGCTTCTATAAATCTTTTAGATTCGGCCGCGGGAGGCACTTTTATGGAAATCACTTTAGGATAAGCTACTAAACTCCTAGATAATATTATGGTTAATTATTCTCAATGGCACACCGAAAGATCTACTAATAAAAAAGTGCATGCGATAGAAGAAATTAATGTTTTGAGTGGAAAGATGGATGAAC
Organism: Aegilops longissima; assembly: GCA_021605205.1. Taxonomy (NCBI): domain Eukaryota; kingdom Viridiplantae; phylum Streptophyta; class Magnoliopsida; order Poales; family Poaceae; genus Aegilops; species Aegilops longissima. The sequence continues at coordinate 258,816,758 of CM038678.1, forward strand.
TTATGAAATTATTTGCTACTAAAAGTGTTTCTTCTGATCCTAATGATATGCCTTTGTCTACTTTGATTGAGAATAATAACGAATCTATGGATGTGAATTTTATTGGTAGGAATAATTTTGGTAACAACGCGTATAGAGGAAACTTTAATCCTAGGCCGTACCCTAGTAATTCCTCTAACAATTATGGTAATCCCTACAACAATTCTTATGGAAATTTTAATAAGATGCCCTCTGAATTTGAGACTAGTGTTAAGGAGTTTATGAATTCACAAAAGAATTTCAATGCTTTGCTTGAAGAAAAATTGCTCAAGGTTGATGAATTGGCTAGGAACGTTGATAGAATTTCTCTTGATGTTGATTCTTTGAAACATAGATCTATTCCACCTAAGCATGATATCAATGAGTCTCTCAAAGCCATGAGAATTTCCATTGATGAGTGCAAAGAAAGAACCGCTAGGATGCGTGCCAAGAATGATTGCTTTGTTAAAGCGTGTTCTTCTAGTTTCTATGAAAATAAAGATGAAGATCTAAAAGTTATTGATGTGTCTCCTATTAAATCTTTGTTTTGCAATATGAATCTTGATAATGATGGGACTGAATATGAGCCACCTTTACCTAGAAGGTGTTCCAAAAATTCGAAGTCTTTAGATCTTGATGCAACAATTGGTAAAAGTGGGATTGAAGAGATCAAAACTCTAGATATTAATGAACCCACTATTTTGGATTTCATGGAATTTAATTACTATAATTTCTCTTTGATAGATTGTATTTCCTTGTTGCAATCCGTGCTAAATTCTCCTCATGCTTATAGTCAAAATAAAGCTTTTACTAAACATATCGTCGATGCTTTGATGCAATCTTATGAAGAAAAACTTGAGTTGAAGTTTCTATCCCTAGAAAACTTTATGATGAGTGGGAACCTACTATTAAAATTAAAATTAAAGATCGTGAATGCTATGCTTTGTGTGATTTGGGTGCTAGTGTTTCCACGATTCCAAAAACTTTATGTGATTTGCTAGGTTTCCGTGATTTTGATGATTGTTCTTTATACTTGCACTTGCGGATTCCTCTATTAAGAAACCTATGGGAAGAATTAATGATGTTCTTATTGTTGCAAATAGGAACTATGTGCCCGTAGATTTCATTGTTCTTGATATAGATTGCAATCCTTCATGTCCTATTATTATTGGTAGACCTTTCCTTAGAATGATTGGTGCAATTATTGATATGAAGGAAGGGAATATTAGATTCCAATTTTCGTTAAGGAAAGGCATGGAACACTTCCCAAGAAAGAAAATAAAATTACCTTATGAATCTATTATGAGAGCTACTTATGGATTGCCTACCAAAGAAGGCAATACCTAGATCTATCCTTGCTTGTATGCCTAGCTAGGGGCGTTAAACGATAGCGCTTGTTGGGAGGCAACCCAATTTTATTTTAGTTTTTTAGTTTTTTGCTTCTGTTTAGGAATAAATATTTGATCTAGCCTCTGGTTAGATTTGTTTTTATGTTTTAATTAGTGCTTGTGCCAAGTTAAACCTATAGGATCTTCTTGAATGATAGTTATTTGATCTTGCTGAAAATTCCAGAAACTTTCTGTTCACGAAAATAATTTTAAAAATTCACCAGAACGTGATAAAATACTGATTCCAATTGCAGAAGATCAATAAAAACATTGTATAGGTCTTCCTATTTTGGTAGATTTTTCTGAGTTCCATAAGTTTGCGTTAGTTACAGATTACTACAGACTGTTCTGTTTTTGACAGATTCTGTTTTTGTGTGTTGTTTGCTTATTTTGATGAATCTATGGCTAATAAAATAGTTTATAAACCATAGAGAAGTTGGAATACAGTAGGTGTAACACCCATATAAATAAAGAATGAGTTCATTACAGTACCTTGAAGTGGTGTTTTGTTTTCTTTCGCTAACGGAGCTCGCGAGATTTTCTGTTAAGTTTTGTGTTGTGAAGTTTTCAAGTTTTGGGTAAAAGATTTGATGGATTATGGAACAAGGAGTGGCGAGAGCCTAAGATTGCGGATGCCCATGGCACCCCAAGATAATCTAAGGACACCAAAAAGCCAAAGCTTGGGGATGCCCCGGATGGCATCCCCTCTTTCGTCTACTTCCATCGGTAACTTTACTTGGAGCTATATTTTTATTCACCACATGATATGTGTTTTGCTTGGAGCGTCTTCTATGATTTGAGTCTTTGCTTTTTAGTTTACCACAATCATCCTTTCTGTACACACATTTTGAGAGAGACACACATGATTCAGAATTCATTAGAATACTCTATGTGCTTCACTTATATCTTTTGAGCTATATAGTTTTTGCTCTAGTGCTTCACTTATATCTTTTAGAGCACGGTGGTGGATTTGTTTTATAGAAACTATTGTTCTCTCATGCTTCACTTATATTATTTTGAGAGTCCTACAAAACAGCATGGTAATTTTCTTAAATTGAAAAATTAGTCCTAAAGTAATAGGCATCCAAGATTAGTAATTTTTTTCTTATGAGTGTGTTGAATACTATGAGAAGTTTGATGCTTGATAATTGTTTTGAGATATGAAGGTGGTGATATTAGAGTCATGATAGTTGAGTAGTTGTGGATTTGAGGAATACTTGTGTTAAAGTTTGTGATTCCCGTAGCATGCACGTATGGTGAACCGTTATGTGATGAAGTCGGAGCATGATTTATTTATTGATTGTCTTCCTTATGAGTGACGGTCGAGGACGAGCGATGGTCTTTCCTACCAATATATCCCCCTAGGATCATGCGCGTAATACTTTGCTTTGATAACTTGTAGATTTTTGCAATAAGTATATGAGCTCTTTATGACTAATGTTGAGTCCATGGATTATACGCACTCTCTTCCTTCCACCATTGCTAGCCTCTCTAATACCGCACACTTTTCGCCGGTATCATACACCCACCATATACCTTCCTCAAAACAGCCACCATACCTACCTATTATGGCATTTCCATAGCCATTCCGAGATATATTGCCATGCAACTTACCACCGTTCCGTTTACTATGACACACTCCATCATTGTCATATTGCTTCGCATGATCATGTAGTTGACATCGTATTTGTGGCAAAGCCACCGTTCATAATTCTTTCATACATGTCACTCTTGATTCATTGCATATCCCGGTACACCGCCGTCAGCATTCACATAGAGTCATATTTTGTTCTAAGTATTGAGTTGTAATTCTTGAGTTGTAAGTAAATAAAAGTGTGACGATCATCATTATTAGAGCATTGTCCCAAGTGAGGAAAGGATGATGGAGACTATGATTCCCCCACAAGTCGGGATGAGACTCCGGACGAAAAAGAAAAAAAAAAGAAAAAAAAGAGGCCATAATAAGAGAGGAGAAAAGGCCCAAATAAAAAAATGAGAGAAAAAGAGAGAAGGGACAATGTTACTATCCTTTTACCACACTTGTGCTTCAAAGTAGCACCATGATCTTCATGATAGAGAGTCTCCTATGATATCACTTTCATATACTAGTGGGAATTTTTCATTATAGAACTTGGCTTGTATATTCCAATGATGGGCTTCCTCAAAATGCCCTAGGTCTTCGTGAGCAAGCGAGTTGGATGCACACCCACTTAGTTTCTTTTGTTGAGCTTTCATATACTTATAGCTCTAGTGCATCCGTTGCATGGCAATCCCTACTCACTCAGATTGATATCTATTGATGGGCATCTCCATAGCCCGTTGATACGCCTAGTTGATGTGAGACTATCTTCTCCTTTTTGTCTTCTCCACAACCACCATTATATTCCACATATAGTGCTATGGGTCCATGGCTCACGCTCATGTATTGCGTGAAGATTGAAAAAGTTTGAGAACACCAAAAGTATGAAACAATTGCTTGGCTTGTCATCGGGGTTGCGCATGATTTAAATACTTTGTGTGGTGAAGATAGAGCATAGCCAGACTATATGATTTTGTAGGGATAACTTTCTTTGGCCTTGCTATTTTGAAAAGACACGATTGCTTTATTAGTAGGCTTGAAGTATTATTGTTTTTATGTCAATATTAAACTTTTATCTTGAATCTTTGGGATCTGAATATTCGTACCGCAATTAAGAGAATTACTTTGAAAATTATGCTAAGTAGCATTCCACATCAGAAGTTCTGTTTTTATCATTTACCTACTCGAGGACGAGCAGGAATTAAGCTTGGGGATGCTTGATACGTCTCCCATGTATCTATAATTTTTTATTGTTCCATGCTATATTATATTCTGTTTTGGATGTTTAACGGGCTTTATTATACACTTTTATATTATTTTTGGGACTAACCTATTAACCGGAGGCCCAACCCAAAATGCTGTTTTTTTGCCTATTTCAGAGTTTCGCAGAAAAAGAATATCAAACGGAGTCCAAACAGAATGAAACCTTCGGGAACGTGATTTTCTGAACAAACGTGATCCAGAGGACTTGGATTCCACGCAAAGTAATCAATGAGGAGAGCACGAGGCAGGGGGCGCGCCTACCCCCCAGGCGCGCCCTCCACCATTGTGGGGCCCACGTTGCTCCACCGACGTACTTCTTCCTCCTATATATGCCTACGTACCCCCAAACCATCAGAGGCATCCACGAAAACCTATTTCCACCACCGCAACCTTCTGTACCCATGAGATCCCATCTCGGGGCCTTTTCTGGCACTCCGCGGGAGGGGGCATTGATCACGGAGGGCTTCTACATCAACACCATAGCCTCTCCGATGATGTGTGAGTAGTTTACCTCAGACCTTCGGGTCCATAGTTATTAGCTAGATGGCTTCTTCTCTCTCTTTGGATCTCAATACAAAGTTCTCCACGATTCTCGTGGAGATCTATTCGATGTAATCTTCTTTTGCGGTGTGTTTGTTGAGACCGATGAATTGTGGGTTTATGATCAAGTTTATCTATGAACAATATTTGAATCTCCTTTGAATTCTTTTATGTATGGTTGGTTATCTTTGCAAGTCTCTTCGAATTATCAGTTTGGTTATGCCTACTAGATTGATCTTTCTTGCAATGGGAGAAGTGCTTAGCTTTGGGTTCAATCTTGCGGTGCTCGATCCCATGTGATGTAAAGGAAGCGACACGTATTGTATTGTTGCCATCGAGGATAAAAAGATGGGGTTTATATCATATTGCATGAGTTTATCCCTCTACATTATGTCATCTTACTTAAAGCATTACTCTATTCTTATGAACTTAATACTCTAGATGCATGCTGGATAGCGGTCGATATGTGGAGTAATTTTAGTAGATGCAGAATTGTTTCGGTCTACTTGTCGCAGACATGATGCCTATATACATGATCATACCTAGATATTCTCATAACTATGCTCAATTCTATCAATTGCTCAACAGTAATTTGTTCACCCACCGTAATACTTATGCTCTTGAGAGAAGCCACTAGTGAAACCTATGGCCCCCGGGTCTATTTTCCATTATATTAATCTTCCAACACTTAGTTATTTCTATTGCCTTTTATTTTACTATGCATATTTATCATAAACATACCAAAAATATTATCTTATCATATCTATCAGATCGCACTCTCGTAAGTGACCGTTGAGGGATTGAGAACCCTTTATCACGTTGGTTGCGAGGTTCTTATTTGTTTGTGTAGGTGTGAGGGGCTCGTGCGTGATCTCCTACTGGATTGATACTTTGGTTCTCAAAAACTGAGGGAAATACTTACGCTACTTTACTGCATCACCCTTTCCTCTTCAAGGGAAAACCAACGCAGTGCTCAAGAGGTAGCAACTGTCAAATGTCTTCTCCGCGTCCTTGTCAGCAGAAGACACAGAGAAAAAAAGTTGTATCTTTTATTAATGCTATATCATCATTGCCTGAAACCCGGAGAAGCCGGAACGACCACCCGACAGTCCAGGCGTGCGTGGGAACATGGAACAACTTCTAATGTGTGTCATGTTCGCCACGTGTCCCTCAGATGTGAATCGCCAGGGGCACCTGCGTAATTGCACTGTGTTGTCCCTTTACTTATAAATACATATCACATCACGGTCAAAATACTTCTTCGACCTCTCCACCTCGCACAAACCCTAGCGCCACCGCTAGCTCCCGACGACGCCGACGACGAAGCGCTTAGCTGCCGCGACCTCATCGACGCCGTCCTCACGTTGGCCACGAACCTCGTCTTCTCTGCCGCCACTGTAGGTGTCCTCCGTCGCCAAGTTAGGGCACGGAAGATCGAACTGCTCGGCCTCCTCTCTTCTCCGTCTAGCAGTTCTTCGTGTGGTAATTAAAACTCACTTTTACTGTCTTTCTGATCCGATAGATTCATCCTTCTTCACCAAAAGTGGTTTCTGTCCCCACAAACTTGGATCTATCCTGTTCTACATCTCATAACATGTCTAGTATATTCACTTATGCTTCACACACAATTAGATTCCTCACTTGTACCTATTATTGGATTCGTACAAATCTGGAACCAACTCCCAACATATAAGTGAATGTCTTCGCACTATGAGGTCAATGTCTTCAAAACTGATTTATCTTCAAAATCTTCTGAGAATGCATACGACCTCTTCCCCTTCCCTCGCATCTCTAATGCTGTCACAAGTACATGTCCGTGGGAGAATCCCTTGGTTCTCATAGTCTGCATTCATTTGCAGAATTCTTACAACATCACATCAATTCTCCTGAAGCTAGTTCTTGTCTGACCAGCAGACGGAAGCCTTTGCATGTTTTGAAGCCATTCGGTTTGAACTACATGGCCACAGAAAAGTCAGCAAGGAAAGGAGGCAGACAGCGCCGCGGGGGTACTTCAATGGATTTGCCTGAAGATCTCTATGAGTTTTACAAAACTGATCCTGAAGAGAGCTATGGCCAACGCAAAACACGAATCCAATGGATTGGAAGATATTGGGCCGAGCAATGGTTCAAGTACAGATTTGTCACCAAGGAATATGCTGAAAAGAATGCAATCAAGCGTCCTTGGGGAGATATTCTCTATAGAAATCTTCAACCCAAGACCAAATCTGAAGCATTGCTCAGGGTTTCTACCCTTGCATGGTCCATGGACCACAGCCTGCAGATGCCGACCCATCGTCTCTGTTATGGTGTCACGAGGACAGTTTGTTCAAGCGCAACTACAAGTTTGCCAAGGACTTTGCAGTAAAGAACAAGAAGAGCCTCAGATGCAACTTCAATCCTGGTCCTTCTGCTCCTAGGGCTGATGGCACAAGTGATGCCAATCCCAATGTCATCGGCCCCTTCGACAACTTTGATGGTTTTCTCTCCTACATCACCGCTCAGAGGGCCACAGTGGATCAGTCTGGAGATGATGCTGATTATGATGAAGCTCCTGCTCCGCCGAAGCCACAAAAGCAAAAGAAACCAAAGGCTTCAAAACCTGCTGCTGCACCAAGTGCTTCGCGTGCGAAGCCTCTGGCCACTGCTCCTCCTGCACCAAGTGTGCATTCTGAAGATCTTTCTCGTGTCTCCAAGAAGACAGAGAAGCCCCAGAAGAAAATTGTCAAGAGTTTTGGTCAAGCACTGACCCCAACTGCCGTTCTTAGGAATGAGAACGAAGCCATTGATCTGTCAAGTGACGAAGATCTTGGCGATGATGCTCTCGAGTTGTTGATAAAGAGCAAGCAAGAGGCGGAAATCTTCAATGATTTGCCCCTCTTTGACATGGACATATTGAATAACTTCATTGATGAGTGGTTTGAAAATCCGAACCTCAGCATTGATGATCTTCAGCTTCCTATTGGCATCAGTGTCTCCTTCCATGGAGCCATTGCAAATGAGATGGCTCTGGCTCAGAAAATAGTTGAACTGAAGAACATAATCGACTATGAGAAGGCTTAGTTCAAGAAGCACATGGCCAAGCTCAGCGTGGCTTATGTTCAAAACTTCAAGTAGATGCTACATGACCTCAAAGAGCAGTTTCAGCAGAAACGCAAAGTAGCAAAAGGATCAAGAGAACGTATGAAGCTCTCCGCTGCCAAATGTGTTCAAGCTCATAATGAGGCTGAGAAGCGCAAGGCTCTTGGGCGTCCAGGCATTGACCCCAAGATGGTTGCCAAGAAGAAGAAGCTCTTGTGGCTGACTTAAGCATCCAAAGGGAAGAACCTCGCATTGTCTTCCCCGCCAGCATGAAAGCCGTGTAGCCTAAGGTCCCTGTCGTGGAATTAACACGTCAGATGTCCTTAGTGTCAGGACTTAGTCACGAGGCCAACGCATCTATGTGGTAGCTTGTGAGGGGTTGAGCGGAATCGAGAGACGCAACACGCAAGACATAGATTTAGATAGCTTCGGGCCCCGGGAAACATCATCCGGTAACAACCCTACATGCTGTTTGAGGCTAGATCTCATTATCATCACAAGGGAGTCGCTGTAAACTGGCTCTCCTCTCGTTGTGTCTATCCCTAGAGATTGTTTCATGCTTCTCCCTCTTTGGGGAGCCCTGCCCCTCCTTATATATGTTGAAGGGGCGGGTTACATGTAGAGTCCATCTCGAACTAAGACTTAAACTATTTTGACTTCCCTTCCTGGGCTTCTTAACGTCTGCCGGTTTAACATTGTCTGCCAGTTTAACATTGTCTACTGGTTTAACATGGTCTGCCGGTTTAACATTGTCTGTCGGTTTAACATTGTCTGCCGGTTTAACATGGTCTGCCAGTTTAACATGGTCTGCCGGTTTAACATTGTCTGCCGGTTTAACATTATCGCGGTTTAACATTGTTCGCGGTTTACCACCAGCCGGTTTACCGTCTGTCTTAGCCATCTGTCTTGACTCTCTGTCTTAACTCTCCATTTGGTTTACCATCCGCCGGTTTACCAAGTCCCAGCCGGTTTACAACTCCAGCCGGGTCATACCGCGGGTTATATCCCCGACATTAGCCCCCAGTTTAATTTGGATTTATCCATGTTAAACAGATCCTGAGCATCTTTAAATCCTTGTCATTTCCTTCTAGAAAATCCAGGTCAATAGGCCAGCTTCATAATCAATTTGCTGACATTGGTTTGTCACAGAGAAATATTGTGAAGAATAACTTTTTTGACTTAGCTCCCAATGACTTAACAAAAATATTGGTCATTGAAATCCTCATCTGATCTTCAGCCGGTTTAAGAATGTTAAACTTGCCGGTTTATCATTGCCAAGATCACCGGTTTATAAATATTGATAGTACCGGGTCATACTCGTAGTTAACATCCAGCTTGAAAATATACCTCTTATATGCCTATCACTTGTAGCCCCCAAGTCTTAAGAAGGTAGCATAGCAACAACTTAAGACTTGCTTCAATATAAATATCACAATCTTGAAGAAATCCAGGTTGTTCATCTCAATCACTAGTTAGAATTGAGTATTCCACATATGTAGCCCCCAAGTGTCGGGTTGTCATGCTTGCAGCAACTTGGGACTTGTAATTGCCTGATGCTCATAAAAACTTCAACCAGTGTAGCCCCCAAGGGCCGGGTCATTATGCAATAATGAGCAGGGACTTTGTAAATATAATCTTGTAAACTTTAAACAGCAACGTGTAGCCCCCAAGGGCCGGATCAGTAAGATAATATTGAGCTGGGACTTTGATATATACTTCAATGAAAATAACATCTTATGATGTAACCCCCATCACGGGGCTTGAATTCACGTCCACAAGGTTAAGAGCCTTGTGCTTTACCAACCAAGCAGTGGACCCTTCAATATAATGGATAAAAAGCTTTGAACCTTGAATTGTTGACAGGAGCAATTGGTAGCCCCCAAGGGCCGGCTCATTACGAAGTGATGAGCCGGGTCTTCAATAAGATGAACAAAAATTGACTTTGCATTAGCCCCCAAGTGTCATGGTGCATGCTTGCAGCGACATGAGACTTGCATATTTAATGTAATCTCAACTTGAATAATGTAGCCCCCAAGTGCCGGGTCTTAAGCCTGCAGCAACTCGGGACTATTCCTTCAATCATATCCATTGATAATATGATAACCATTGCGCTAAAGCTACTTTGAAAACCTTAATCATAATACTGGTTATTGATAACCATAATAAAAATCCAGCCATGTTGGCTATTAAAGATTTGAATAATATACCCAATGATTTATAAGCGCATGATTCCAATGGCGCAATCCAAATATATACTGGCGACTTATAGTCCAAAGCCAGGCCGGGTCAATAAACACCGGATTATAAGTGATTATATGCTAACAGCTTGATAATTGGAAGCCACACCGGGTTTATGTAATGACATGTAGTCTGACCGGGTCAGTAAACACCGGTTTAACTTAGAACTTGATCAAAAAAGAGATAAAACTTTGCAAAAAGCAAAAGTAAATAAAACTTATAGTCGAGGCTTTTTGAGGGCTGCCAGGCCCAAATTCGAGGCTTTTCGTGGGCTGCCAGGCCACTGAGTTAAACCATTTGACAAAGCCTTTTAAGATGGGCCTCCAACTAACCAATCGTTGTTTTAACTTTGACAAGTTCAGGGTCTCAATGAGAGTAACTTGTCAAACGTTCGACGGGTCGTGCCAGGATTACCTGGATAGGAGTGGCTTACTTGATGAAGGCAGGTTAACCTGGGGTTTTAGGTGAATACACCAGGCTTCCAAGCCGTGGGTCGATACCCAATTACAAGAGTCCTTTCAAACTCTTTGTTACTTTACACAAAGAGCCCCAAAGTAACTTTGTGAGCTGTGCTCAATGGGTGCCTATGTTTGAGTTGTGCGTAGCAACAAGACTCTCTTTGGCCCCTTGGGTGTGAAGCTCCCAAGCTTTGTTGTGGCGTGATAGCCGGATTAATGGACAGGACTCCGCTTTGCAAGCAGAAGCCCCCGTATGATATATTTCTGAGCTGTGCTCGCCGGGTTCCTATGTTTGAGTTGTGTTGTGCAACAAACTCTCTTTGGCCCCTTTTGACTTTTCTGAGAACTCGAACTTTGCGAGAGATATTTCTTCTTGAACCGAATGTTAACCCGGATATTTGAGAGCTTCAGAGATTTGTGGGAGATAGATGTGTCTTGAACCGGATTTTGAACCGGAATCCTTTCTGATGACCCGGAACTTCTTCATTGAGCCGGGATTTTGTCATATACTTTTTGAGCCGGAAATTCTCTGACGGCCTTTAAATTTTCCTCAATATAGCAGTAGCCTCTGCGACCAGGTTATCTTTCCCTCCATCGTCCTGGGTTTTTGAATTTGCTGAAACTGGCAAGATTTGCCAAGTCATGTTATCGTAGCCCCCAATTCTCAAAGGTGACTCAAGGAGTTGGGTTGAAATTCTCCTTATTGACCGTGATATAAATCGGCATAAGTTGTATATCATTGGCGTTGATAGCACGATGTGAATCCACAGAAGGTTGAGGTGACTGCAGCGGGTTATAAATGATCCCGTATGAGCCGTGACAGCAACTCGGCCAATGGTTCCTTCCAACTGGGTATTTGAAGTTAACCAAACTGTAGTGACAGCGATTGGTGCGCATGTCCATTGAACCATCCAGCGCAGACAGCGACTGATGATAACTTGCCTCCAATTTGCTGGAAGAAAACCAGGCTACCCAAGTAGTGACTGGCTTTTTACTCAATAAAATATCTCATGCAAACAGATGCGGCCCGATGTGTTGATGTCGACCAGGCCTCGGGGGCGGCGATTTACGCATGTCCATTGACAACGGGCAGACGCGATCCCAGCAAGCTGATGTGAACCAGTCCACAAGGGCAGCAGCTTGTGTGCGTCCATTCATCATGTGATATGTCCCGGATTATACCTAGGCGGAAATATTATCAATCCGTGCTCCATATCCGTGGAATAAACCACATTTGTAGTGAATAATGGTCCTGTATATAAAAATATACAAATCAAAGTAATTTGTCCTTTGATAAAAATAAGATATGTTAATAAAACAAATTTGAGATGGATAACACCTGATGTTTGCAGATGGCAAACGGCTTTGGATGATGAATAATCCGTTCACCGAAACAGAGGCGATGGCTTAAAGCCCTGCACCGGTCGGCTCAGACGGAACTCCGGGTCATATTTGACCCACTTATGTTTTTTAGGCAACCTTTGACCTTTCTTTTCATACAGGTGGCCGGCTCCACCCTTTTATCTGGTATCCAAACCTGCTAAGGCAACTTGCGAGTGACAGTAGTTGAAGCGGGGGCAGCTCACGGCCACACCGGCGAAGGGCGGAGGCAAGGGCATTACGGCGCGAGAGGCGAGCGGGCGGAGGTTGCAGGGCCAGCCCCGGACGAGTGCAGGGGCGAGGCACTTTGTCCGCAGCAGCGGAGGCGATGTGGATGCGGCCGTAAAGACAAATACGAGGCCGCGGGTGACACTTGGAGCAGAGGCGAGCGACAACCCAGAGGCGACTCGCAGACAGGACAGACGACGGGTCGGGACGGCCGCACGGTGGAGAGGTGCCGCAGGGTGCTCGATGCCACAGCAACAGGGGCCCGCGAATACGCGGCCATGGAGGCGGGCGAGCGGCCGCTGACGCGGGCGCGACAGAGCCAGGCGCGGCGCCCTCATGCGTGTGCAGGAGGAGCTTCGGTTGCAGGAGGTGACCCGGTGACGCGGCGGTTTAGAAGCGGGGCGGAGTCGAGGCCACGGCGACTCAGGGAGGAACAACACAGGGGCAGCACTCGAAATGGCGCGAGGCTGCGGCGGTTCAAGACCGCAGTGGCGCGAGGCTGCGGCGGTTCAAGACCGCAGTGGCACATGAGGGCAAGGGCACCCAAGGCCAGACGGCGGGTTGATGCGGTGCTCTGGAGACGGCGGGTCTTGCGCCGTGCACCTGAGGTAAACCAGATTTTGATGGATGCAGTACAAACAGCCGCGAAGCATACAGGCGGCGGCTCGGCCCTGCCGCGGCTAAGAAGAAGCTACTCACAGTGCAGTCACAGAAGCACCGGCGAGTCGAGCGACGACGGTAGGACGGCGACGCCCAGACCAGAGGCGAGTGGTTCAACTGCACCAGTTCAGTGCGGCTGCGGATGAGGAGGCCCCCGGCAACTCAAGGCGTCCGCCATAGCGGCGAATTGGAGAGGCGCGGCCGTGGCCGGTTCAGCGCGGCGGCAATGTGGTGGCTTGCGGGAAAACTGCCCCAACACAGCGGCCGTGGCGTGTTGGGTTGGCGAACGGCGGTTCAGAGTAGCAAAAGCTGCGGGAGGTGAGGCGTGGCGACTCGCGGCAGAGGCAAGGCCGGCTCACGCGTGGGTGGGTCAAAGCGGAGCGAGGCGTGCTGGTTTCCGACAGTAATGGCGACTCGCGGCGCAGCTGAACTGTGACAGAAAATGAACCAGCGCCGGCCGAGGCTTTAGCAGTGGCTCGGCATTGACCCGCCATCGCGGAGATGAATAGCACCTGATGTTTGAAGATGGCAAACGGCTTTGGATGATGAATAATCCGTTCACCGAAACAGAGGCGATGGCTTAAAGCGCTGCACCTGTCGGCTCAGATGGACACTCCGGGTCATATTTGAACCGCTTATTTTTTTAGGCAACCTTTGACCTTTCTTTTCATACAGGTGGCCGGCTCCACCCTTTTATCTAGTACCCAAACCTGCTAAGGCAACTTGCCAGTGACAGTAGTTGAAGCGGGGGCAGCTCACGGCCACACCGGCGAAGGGCAGAGGCAAGGGCATTACGATGCGAGAGGCCAGCGGGCGGAGGTCGCAGGGCCAGCCCCAGACGAGTGCAGGGGCGAGGCAGTTTGTCCGCAGCAGCAGAGGCGATGTGGACGCGGCCATAAAGAGAAATACGAGGCCGCAGGCGACGCTTGGAGCAGAGGCGAGCGGCAACCCGGAGGCGACCCGCAGACAGGACAGGCGGCGGGTCGGGACGGCCGCACGGTGGAGAGGCGCCGCAGGGTGCTCGATGCCACGGCAACAGGGCCCCACGAATACGCGGCCATGGAGGCGGGCGAGCGGCCGCCGACGCGGGCGCGACAGAGCCAGGCGCGGCGCCCTCATGCGTGTGCAGGAGGTGCTTCGGTTGCAGGAGGTGACCCGGCGACGTGGCGGTTTAGAAGCGGGGCGGAGTCGAGGCCACGACGACTCAGGGAGGAACAACACAGGGGCAGCACTCGTAATGGCGCGAGGCTACGGCGGTTCAAGACCGCAGTGGCGCGAGGCTGCGGCGGTTCAAGACCGCAGTGGCACGTGAGGGCGAGGGCACCCAAGGTGTCGTGGAATTGTCACGGCAGATGTCCTCATGAAAGGACTTAGTCGCGGGGCCATCGTACGGGTTAACTTAGAGGGGTTAAAGCGGGCGCAAAGACACGAGAGTTTATACTAGTTCGGCCCCTTCGATGAAGGTAAAAGCCTACGTCTAGTTTGTGATGGGATTGACATGATTTCGGCGACTAGGGAGGAATAGCTTCGCCTAAGCCTCGAATTGTGGTTGTCTGTCCTTAAACCGCCGCCGGGTCGTCCCCTTATATACACGGGCTAACGTCCGGCCGGTCTACAGAGTCCCGAGCCGGCTCATACAAGTGTCCGGCTCGGTCTCTCTTTTCTCTTATCTTACAACACAAGTTACATGGTTAAGGCGGTTTTACTATTATGGGCCCTAATCCGCCCCTGGGCTCCGGGCCTCTAGTCTCTACGGTCATCGCCACCCTTGGAGCCTTCGTGGGCCCTAATCATGGCCGAGGGTAAACCGGCCCCTTCAGGGCGGTTTATATTCAGTAGTTACATCCCCAACATTAGGCCCCAGATTGACTTGAACCTGTTCATGTTAATCTTCAACATCTTAGAAACTCTGAACAACTTCCTTCATATTTCGTAAACCGCCATCTGCTTGAACCGCCGTGACGTCATCCTCCGACCACAGCAACAGAGCATCTTGACGTCATCTTTATTAAGGAAGCCCAAACAGTAAGATTCCCTTCATTTAATACTATCCCGAAATCGGCGACCGCTGCGCCGTCGCCGCTTCCACTCCTCAATTCTCGCGCTTTATTAATTATTCCGTTTCCTTATAAATAGACCGGAAGGCCCTTTCTCTTCTTCCTCCTTCCGCGCTTCTTCTTCCTCGCGACGCTCCAGCTCTGAAGCTCCGCCGTCGCCTTCGACCTCCGAACGCCGCGTCAGTGCAAGGCCGCTGCATCAACCTGGTTGTACCAGAGACTCTCGGCGCTCCTCCGCTGTTCTATGCATCGGGTAAGGCTCCTCCTCATGCCCCAGATCCGCATCTTGAGGCTCCTGTTCATCTCGTCGTTCATAGGTGTTCAACCCTAGTTTCTTCATACCTGCTCTGCCATGCCTTTTTAGTCCAACCATGGTATATATCCTGTGTAGTAACTGCTCCGCCGTCAGTTTAGTACTTTGCACATCTTTTCTTTTTGTTCAGACCCTCTTGTTAGAACGCACGAACTTCCCTGCCCTTTATAAGACTTGCATGGGTCGCAGAAATTTTTCCTTACTGAATCTTCGGTAGATCCAAATTAACTCCGTTCATATATGAAACCTGTTTCTGTCCATACTTAGCAGATTTTCCATTTCTGTCTCTTCGGGCGGTTTAACTTTTGATAGCTAATCCGCCATACTCCATTAGTCCTCAGTTAAACCGGATTTTGGAACCGGCTGCCAAATTGCCGGTTTAACATTGTATAATGTGTCTGAACCGTTTTTTTACTTTCCCTTCCGCAGTTTCTTCTTCCGGAATGGCCAAACAATTCTCAGCTTGCAATTGGGTCTGGTCCAAGATCACTGAGACGCAACTCAACGGATACGTCACCACCGGCGCTTTAGCCTCCAAAAACGTCCTCCATTGGCGTGTTCCGGATGCCGAATGCCCTCCTGAACCTCAAGAAGGAGAAGTAATTGTATTTATGCAGCACTTAGACGGGGATTCAGCCGCCGGATCAAAATTCTTCGGGATGTCCTTGCAAGTTTTCAACTCCATCCACAAGATATTGGTCCGAACTCTGTGTCCAATATATGCAATTTCCAAGTTTTCGTGAAGTCTATCTTCAAGAAGAACCATCTGTGGAGCTGTTAAGGATTTCTTTCATTTGAACCGCCGACGGAGTTTTCGGATGGTCCCAACACGGAGGCGGGTGGCGTTTCAATCCGAAAAGGAAGGAAGTAGACTTTCCTCACGCAAAACACCATAGCCATCCGAAAGATTGGAACCAAACCTGGTTCTATTGCCGGAATACCGCTCCTAACAGCGAGAACCCCTTGCCGGGCTACCGCCCTCACCGGCTCAGCAACCATCACCCATTGCTGTCACGCTTGACCGCCGCGAGCGGAAGAATTTTGCACCTCAAATTCTCAAACTCCGGGTTCTAATGGCCAATGGCTTAACTGGTATCGACCTTGTTCGATGTTGGGTTTCTTGGGGCATCTTGCCATTAAGCCGCCGCCCCGGATTGATGCACGAATACACTGGTAGCGTCCAAGACCCTCAAAGACATCACGAGCTACCAATAACTGAGCTTGAAGTCACTGAGGCAGTGAAGAAGATGCTTGATGAGCCGATCTCCGTCTGCAGCCAAACCGGGTTGGCCCCATTCTGTGTTGCCAACAAACCGCCTGCGATAAGGCCCCGCTCACCGCTCTTCTGATATTAATGCCTTATTAATATATATTAATCCTTGTTACTTCTCAGGCTAACAGCTCCTTCTGGAAACGAACCAAACCGGCCCGGGTTCCTCGTGTAAACTCTAAGACCACCAAGAAAGCTGGTAAGAGAAAAACCCGAGTCTTACGATCCGCGGAAGGCGAAGATTGAGCCGAGGTAAAGCTTGATTTATCTTGTCGTTTTATCCTTCATCTTATTGACAATTTTAATTCCCGGGATGATCTTTGAAGCCGGTCATGCCGATCTGTTGAGGTAATCCTTCTTTCTTCGAATCCGATCTTGTGCGGTTAAAGAATTCGCCAAGACAGTCGGAAAGTGAAAAATTCTCACTCTGTGCTCATTTGAATCCAAATCTTTCTTTGAAGACACAGCAGGCTGAAGAGCGCCCGTCGACCCGCACGATGGTCAACAAATTACATCGTCCGGTTTACCTGATATAGCAACCCGGAAGCGTCGTCCAGAGGTGATTTGTTCTCCTGAAAAGCATTATCCTTTGAAAGGTTTCTTCCGATGTCCTCTCAATCCGTCTGACCCGAATTATCAGGCCTCTTCCAACTCATCTGGCGGTTCGTCAACCACTCAACTGCCTCCTCTTAAAGTTGCTGCGGGGTAAGCATACTACATCTTTCGGGTCAATCCGGTTTATCTTCGTATTGGTCGGTTTATCTTACTCTAATTCCGAACATTGCAGTACCAAGGCTCGCTTGAGTAAGAAAACAAAAACCCTTGATCCCTTGTGGGCGTTGATCCGGAGAAGATTCCGAGCAGCATGGCGAAAATCCTGAAGTTGCTAAAAACAGCTCTGCCGGGTTGAACCAAGACGACAATGCTGATCCGCCAGAATTTGAACCGGATGCTCAAGTGGAAACCTCACATCCTGCTCCCCCGAGTCCTGCAACGGAGCGGGTCGTAATTGTTGAACCGCCGAGCCTGAGTATGAAAACACCAAGCCCAAAGAAGAATGCCAATCCGGCCAGCCCGGCCAAAAATGATGATGTCGTAGTGACGGGCACCGCCTACACTGCCCCTGGCCATCCGGTCGCTTTAGCAAAACACAGCGCCAAGGAAGAGTCTACTACCATGAGTAAAGAGAAGGGAAAAACTGATCTGTCAGCTTATGACAACTTCTCTGCCCAAGAACTTCACTCCGGCTTCCTGAACCGACTCTACACCAGTCGTGACTTCGAAGCCGGTCTGGTGAATCGGATGAAGGAACGCTATGAGGTAAGAAGTTATGCCTCTTGTACTTTTGTGTAGTAGCCCCCAAGGGCCGGTTCAACTTAGCATAGTTAAACCGGGACTTAATATAAAACTCACACGCCTTAAACTTCAGTGCTGTAGCCCTCAAGGGCCGGTTCAACTTAGCATAGTTAAACCGGGACTTAACTTTGTATCCCCATAACAAGCTGAGATCAACTAGCCATTAGCCCCCAAGTGCCAAGTTGAATACCTGTATTGAGCTTGGGACTTCATAATGAAACAACTAACGTGATCCATTTGTTATCAGAGTGAGATATACCAGCAAACCGTACAACTCAAGGACCTTCGTGCCAATCTGGAGACTCAACAAGCAGAAACCACCATGGCCAAGGATGAATTGAAAACCGCCTTGACCACTATGGAACAGCTCAAGGAGTGGTATAAATCCGAGCAGGCCAAGCTGGGACACCGAGAAGGCTGGTTTGATAAAGCAGGCGGAAGATCTTTGAAGCGGCTCTTAAACCGATGATGAAGAACTCACGGACTAAAGCGCCAAATTAATGCCATGACCTCTGCAATCTTTGGTAAGGAATTTTCACCGATTACTATTCCGTTTAGATATTTCCTTGATTTAACCTGAGCTGTCTTTAACCGGTATAGGGAAGCGATTGCTCATCGGGCTCGATATGCGAAAAGAAGCTCAAGGCCGCCTATACGCTGATTGAGCAGCTGTATACCGGCACCAATGAGTCATATGCGCTTCGTCGTATGATAACACAGCTCGTCCTTGATCAAAGATACGCTGGACCGGCTATCCATGATTCGGCACAACTTGAAGAGTTGAAGCGATCCGCGCCGGGCTGGTACTTTATTGGCTCTAACTTCGCGCCAAAGGCGTGGATAGCGGACCTTGATCCGGTGACATAGCCAAGGGCTTCCCGGCGCTCAAGAAAGCGGCGAAGCCTTTAATAATAGCGCCCTCAAGCGAATAACCAAGGAGATCGTCCTCTGGCGAGTCAAGCGGCAGCGAAGCCAACCTGGCGGTTCACCGCTCTTTCTATGATGCAAACATTAAGCGGGTGGAATTTGTCATTCCAGAAGTGCAGAACCTTGTTCCTCCAATCCGTAAGCACACTTATGCCCCTGACGTTGATCCGGCTGAGCTTATAAGTGAAGAGGCTGTCTTTCAGGCTTTAAACCGGATTGACTGTTCTACCAATGACTTCCGACCCTTGGGTGATGAAGAGGAAGAAGCTGAACCGACGCCAGACGACCCATCTTCCTCCCGTCAACCCAGCGAGGAAGCTTAATCCGTCAAGGCTTTTGATGCATCAGAAGCTGCTAGTCATAACGCCGTGCGAAATATCGGGCCTTGGAAGGCCTTGTAATAGAATAGACAACACTTATGCCTTTATGTTTTTATGCCTTCAGTTTGCAACCTTCGCGCAGAGGCGCTGATGCTTTTGATTGAATAATCGAAACCTTCAATTTATTTTGCCTGCAATCACAAATTCTTAAACTGCCACGGCGGCTTGTGTCGCCAGCCGGCATGTGACGCTTATCTGCATATGTAAGGAAATATTGAGGTATATGATCAAAATTTTGTGATACAAAAAATACCTGCCAGCGTTGGGCACGCAGTAGGTTTGTATAAACCATTACTGTCAAGGGAGACAATAGCTCCTGTCTTTAGAATGCCGGTTTACCAAGTAAATCGTGCCGGGTCACGTTAAGCCCCCTGTTACTCCATAATGGGATGTTTAACGGAAAAAAATCAAACCGGAAAAGTTATCTCCGGATTAACAAATAAACCAAATTCCGTCAATATGCTGGTTGAACCGATTTGAATAACAGTTATGAAAAAAATATGGAAGCAAAGGTAATGATAAAACCGTTTGCCCCAAGAGGCTTTACTAAACCGATCAGATGGCGTTACCATGGTCGGACACGACCAAGCTCCCAATAAGGTGTAGCTATGGTTCAAGTCAGCCAGGTCCCCAACTGAAACCGTGGCATGATGCCGATCAAGTGGCGTGGCAATGGTTCGGGTTCGACCAAGCCCCCAAGTGAATCTATGACCTTAGGCCGACCAAGAGGCGTAACTGGTTCAGATTTGACCATGTCCCCAAGTGATCTGGTGGCTTTCGCCTATCAAAAGGTGTTGCATTGGTTCGGACACGACCAAGCCCCCAGATGACATCTAAAAACTTCTGAAAAACAAACTCAAGGGATAAACCGGAGGCCGTTTTAAGACAACAACTCCATGTACCCAAGCCGGATTTTTTTTCAGAACGGATACCTCGCTTTAACCGAGGCTCCGGTTTATTGCTTTTATTCATAATATATACATTGTCATAATATGTACATAAGGAGAGCCGATGGCTCAGGTATAATAAGGCCGAAGATGAGCTGTGTTCCACGGCCTGTTGGTCTCCTCTTCTGATGTGCGTGAGTCTTTATGCTCTCGAACATCAATCAGATAGTATGACCCGTTGTGCAGATTCTTGCTGACCACAAAAGGCCCTTCCCAAGGTGGGGATAACTTGTGCATATCTGTGCGGTCTTGAATGAGCGAAGCACCAAGTCGACTTCACGAAAGGTTACGGTTACGACCCGTAAATGCGTGATACCGGCGAAGATCCTGCTGGTAAATCGCCCGAGCGAGCAGCCGCCATATCCGTTCTTCATCCGGTCGATCCAAAGCATCCTGCCGTCTGCCTCGTTATCTGCCTCAACATAGGCTGCCACGCGAGGTGAGTCATAGCGGATATCGCTGGGAGGACCGCCTCCGCTCCATAGACCATAAAGAGCGATGTGTATCCGATGGATCTGTTAGGGGTAGTATTTATACTCCATAACACGGATGGTAGCTCTTCTACCCAACAGCCCGGCGTCCTCGTAAAGGGACCATAAGCGGGGCTTGATACCTCTCGGGATCTCTGATTAGCTCGTTTCGCTTGACCATTGGACTGTGGGTGAGCTCTTGAAGAAAGCGTCAAGCGAATGTGCTCACGTTCACAAAACTCCTTCATGGCACCTTTGGACAAATTGGTACCATTATACGTGATGATCTTGTGTGGAAACCCAAACCGGAAGATCACCCTTTTGATGGCCCGAACCGCCCGTGGCGCATCACACTTGCTAACAGGCTCTGCCTCGACCCACTTTGTAAATTTGTCAACTGCTACCAGCAAGTGTGTCTTCTTGTCCTTGGACCTTTTAAAGGTCCCACCATATCCAGCCCCAAGTGCAAAGCGGCCAAGTAATTGGAATCATCCTCAATTCTTGGGCGGTATATAAACACATCTAGAGAACTTCGGCAACCATCACATCGCTGACCAGATCTTCCGCATCGGCATGGGCGGTCAACCAATAAAACCATGGCAAAACGCCTTAGCCACCAAGGATTTTGAACGGCGTGGTGACCACAGTCCCCTTCGTGGATCTCACGTAATATTTCACAGCCTTCCTCGGGGACACACAACGCTGAAAGCATACGACACCTTGCAATGATGCAACTCGCCATTAACAATGGTCATAGACTTAGACCGCCGAACTATCTGCCAGACCAGCGTCTCATCCTCTGGTAACTCGCCCCGGCTCATGTACGCCAAGTAAGGGAGCGTCCAATCCGGAATGACATGCAAGGCTGCCACCAACTGAGCCTCCGGATCAGGAATAGCCAAATCTACTTCATCAGGAAGCTTGACCGACAGTTATGCGATACATCAAGGAAGACATTAGGCGGGACCGGTTTGCGTTGAGAGCCCAACCGACTTAAAGCATCCGCCGCGCCGTTCTTTCGACGATCCACATGGTCCACGATAGCCTTTAAAGTGACCTGCAACAACATCCACCTCCCGACGATATGCAGCCATGAGCGGGTCTTTGGAATCCCAAGTACCTGACACTTGTTGGGCCACCAAGTCCGAGTCACCGAAGCACTTAACCCGACTTAGATTCATCTCCTTAGCCATCCGAAGACCATGGAGCAAGGCTTCATACTCAGCTGCATTGTTAGTACACAGGAACATTAAGCGGAGGACGTAACAAAACTTTTCACCTCGTGGGGAAGTTAACACGACTCCAGCCCCCGAGCCCTCCAACTGCCTGGACCCGTCAAAGTGGATGGTCCAATAGGTATGATCCGGCTTTTCTTCAGGCGCTTGTAACTCCGTCCAATCATTAATGAAATCCACAAGTGCCTGGATTTTACTGCCGTCCGAGGTACATACCTTAAACCGTGCGGCCCAAGCTCTATGGCCCACTTAGCAATCCGGCCAGTCGCTTCCCGGTTCTGTATGATATCGCCTAAGGGAGCTGAACTGACCACCGTGATGGGGTGCCCTTGAAAATACTGCTTCAGCTTCCGGCTTGCCATAAAAACTCCATACACCAGTTTCTGCCAATGCGCATATCTCTGCTTGGACTCAATGAGCACCTGGCTGATGTAATAAACCGGATGTTGAACCGGATACTCCTTCCCTGCCTCCTTCCGCTCTACCACAATGGCTACGCTAACTGCCCTGGCATTAGCAGCAACATATAGCAGAAGCGGCTCCTTGTCAATGGGAGCGGCGAAACGGCGGTTGGCCAATTGCCGCTTTAAATCCTCCAATGCTTCATCGGCGGGTGAGCTCGAGACAAAGCGATCCGTCTTCTTGACATCTGGTACAAAGGAATGGCCTTCTCTCCGGCGGCTGATAAACCGGCTTAGCGGCAATCCGACCCGTAAGCGCTGGACATCGTTAATGCACTTTGGCTTAGCCAAGGAGGTGATAGCCGTAATCTTCTCGGATTAGCTTCAATCCCCTGTTGGACACAAGAAAACCCAATAACACTGCCGGAACACGAAAACACATTTGGCCGGGTTAAGCATCATCTTGTACACCCGCAAGTTGTCAAAGGTTTCTTTCAGATCCTCAATCAATGTCTCCTTCTTCCTTGATTTAACCACAATATCATCCACATAAGCATGCACGTTACGGCCGATCTATTCGTGCAAGCAATTCTGTACGCAACGCTGATAAGTTGCTTGGGCGCTCTTGAGCCCAAAAGGCATAGACACATAACAGAAGGCTCCAAAGGGAGTGATGAATGCTGTCTTCTCCTGGTCCTTAACCGCCATTTTGATCTGAATATATCCAGAATACGCATCCAAAAAACTCAAACGCTCACAACCCGCCGTAGCATCAATAATCTGGTCAATGCGGGGGAGGGCGAAAGGATCTGCTGGACAAGCCTTGTTAAGATCTGTGTAATCCACACACATGCGCCAAGTGCCGTTTTTCTTAAGGACCAACACCGGATTAGCAAGCCACTCTGGATGAAAAACTTCAATGATAAAACCTGCTGCTAAGAGCCTGGCAACCTCTTCTCCAATGGCCTTGCGCCTTTCCTCGTTAAACCGGCGAAGAAACTGCTTTACCGGTTTGTACTTGGGATCAACATTAAGAGTGTGCTCAGCGAGTTCCCTCGGTACACCTGGCATGTCAGAAGGCTTCCATGCAAAAATGTCCCGATTCTCACGGATGAACTCGATGAGCGCGCTTTCCTATTTAGGATCCAAGTTAGCGCTGATGATGAACTGCTTGGACGAATCGCCGGGCACAAAGTCAACAAGTTTAGTCTCAGCCGCCGATTTAAACTTCAAATCCGGATCGTGCTCTGTAGTTGGCTTGTTCAACGAGGTCATATCCGCCGGATCAACATTGTCTTTATAGTACTTTAGCTCTTCAGTGGCACAAACCGACTCTGCGTAAGCCGCATCACCTTCCTCACACTCCAAAGCGATCCTGCGGCTCCCATGAACCGTTATCGTCCCTTTGTGACCCGGCATTTTTAGCTGCAAATAGACATAACAAGGCCGTGCCATAAAATTAGCATAAGCCGGCCGCCCAAATAGGGCGTGGTAAGGGCTTTGAATTTTCACCACTTCAAACGTCAATGTTTCCGATCTGGAGTCATGTTCATCCCCAAAGGCCACCTCCAGAGCTATTTTACCGACCGGATATGCTGACTTGCCAGGCACCACACCATGAAACACTTTGATCTTTGACGGCCTGAGATGCTTATCCGTTAACCCCATACGACGGAAGGTCTCATAATACAGGATGTTGATGCTGCTCCCTCCGTCCATAAGCACCTTGGTAAACTTGTATCCTCCCACCTGAGGCGCCACCACTAGGGCTAGCTGACCCGGATTGTAAACCCGGGGAGGATGATCCTCTCTGCTCCACACAATAGGCTGCTCTGACCAGCGTAGGTAATGCGGCGCGGCCGGTTCAACAACATTGACTGCCCGCTTCTGAAGTTTCCGGTCTCGCTTGTCCAAGCTGGTGGTAAAGACATGATACTGTCCACCATTCAACTGCTTCGGATTGCTTTGATAACCCGACTGCTGCTGCTGCTGATTGTAACCACCTTGGTTCTGATTGTTCTGATTGTTCTGCCCGCCCGGATTACCACTAAACCCTGGGCCGGAATTTCCTCCACCGTAACCCGGGGCGGACCCTGAACCGCCGCCGGGCCCTTGATCATACCGGAAAGCATTAGAACTTTTGAACTCCTGCATAATGTAACAATCCTTCCAGAGGTGGTTTGTTGGCGCCTCCTTCGTCCCATGCTTGGACAGGTTGATTCAACAGATAATTCAAGCGGTCCGGATTGTGATTAGGCGCACCACCCGGTTTGGTTGTTTACCCTTGCGCCGTTGACCCTTGTCCTGCTGGCGTTGGTGTTAGCTCTGAAGCCCATGTTACCGTTTGCCTTACGCTTGTTTCCTCCATTACCCGCCGATGATGCTATGGCCTCTGGAGTTGCTGTTCTGTTTTCCTTCCTGTTTCATCATCCTCCTCGGACTCGGGATCCTTGGTACTATCGTAATCAGCATACTTCACTAAAACGCCCATGAGAGTGCCCATGTCATTGCAAAACGCTTCATGCGACCCAGCTTCAATTTTAAAGGTTTGAACCGTGATTGCCTTCTAGGGTTAAGATCGCGGAATCAGGGTTGATCGATCGAAGAATGTAAAACTTCAAAAGCAGGCGTACCCAATGGGTTGTGGATTCTCCTCTGCTGGACACAAGCCGCCAAATCCACCACGACATGGGCTGCTTACAGGTGTCTTTGAAATTTTGAATGAACGGGTCCATAGCGGGTCCATGAACTGATGGAGTTGGGCGGCAAGTTCTTCAACCAAGTACGGGCCGTACCTTCTAGCATCATGGTGAAATACTTCGCACACGCAGCTTCATCCACATCCAGCATCTCCATGGCCATCTCATAGCTTTCTATCCACGCTTCTGGAGCCAAATCGGCGGTATAATTGGGCACCTTGCGTGGCCCCTTGAAATCTTTGGGCAAACGTACATTGCGTAAAGCGGGGACGAGGCAAGGCACCCCCAAAGAGCCAGATGTGACCCCGGGCTCGAAGATGGTCGGTCGAACCGGCGCGAGCTGATGATCCTCATGTTGTGCTGCTAACTCGGCCTCCCTACGTGCCCTGGCCCGATCCACCACCACTTGAGCGTTTTCGAAGCCACCCGCCGGGTTGTTGCCGCGAGGCGGACCGCGCTGCGCATTACTTGACACAGCCGGTTCATCTGCGTGCCGGCTATAACTCCGGCTTGGGCGGGGGGTGGAGTGGATCCGATCACGCCTGTATGAATCGCTTCTGTTGAGCGGGGCCGTCCGAGGAGCTCTTTTGCCCGGCGTGTTTCTACGCTGCGGTGAATCGCCGCCGATTGGAATCGCCTCAACCGTGCCGCAGCCGCAACAAGGTTATCCATCGGGTTGGAGTAGTGACACGGAGGTGTTTGCACAGCACTGGGGCGCGCGGCATGATGGCGAGGCAGATCTATCACACGGGGCTGAATCGGCGCGCCCGTCCCAGGTGCTTCCGGCCGGTTCACCTCCGGCGGCGGATTACTGGTCCCTGCTCCTGGGGTGTTGAAGAGGTCTCTTCCCTCGAAAACCGCAAACGGGATCTGTACTTTCTTTTCATGACTTCATGCGACGCGCTCTGATCCAGCATGAGCCTATAAGCCTGCGCATCCAAAGCGGCCCGTTCTGCCGCCATTCTCACGTCCGCGGCCGCCAGATCCGCTTTAGCCTGAGTGATTTGTTCCTTCACCTTTGCAATCTCCGCATTATGCAGGTCTTGATCTGCCGGATTAGCCTCTGCCATGAGCACAGCCAATGCGTCAAATAGCTCCGATAAAACTTGAGCGGCGGGCGACGGGGCCTCTGCCCGGCTGCCATCACCGCTGTTGAACCGGCGACCATGGGCGCTGTGGTCGAAGAGTGAAGCGTCGCTTGTGTACCGGCCATGAATATTCCAACCCGGTTGGCCAGATCAAAGGGGTCCGGGATACTCTCACCGTCGGAACAGCCCCCGATCTGGCCATCTTGCAGCTGGTATAGAGACTCGGTTTCTCCGGTCGACGACTCGTCATCAGAGTAGACAACGGTTTCGCCACGGATGCTGATCCGCCCTCACGGTCTCCTCCGTGGATGACTCCCACAAAGCACGCTTGACAGCCGGTTTAGCCAGGCAGGATTCTTCTTCGCCCATTGAGCCGTCTCGACGAGGTCGGTGCAGATGTCCGCCCAGGCCTGGCTCACCGATCTTGCCGATGAACACGTGTATGCCACCAAAGGGACCCGGTACCAGACTCAATCGAGCCGGCCTCGGGGCCCCAGCCTGCATCGTCGATGTAGAGCTTGCGCTGACGACTCTTGGTCATCCGGCCCACAAGATAGCCTTCGAGTCCTCGAACTTGCCCTCTAAGATCATCAAACCATCGTGCGATAGCCCACGGTGGCGCCAACTGTCGTGGAATTGTCACGGCAGATGTCCTCATGAAAGGACTTAGTCGCGGGGCCATCGTGACGGGTTAACTTAGAGGGTTAAAGCGGACGCAAAGACACGAGAGTTTATACTAGTTCGCCCCTTCGATGAAGGTAAAAGCCTCACGCCTAGTTTGTGATGGGATTGATATGATTTGGCGACTAGGGAGCAATAACCGCCTAAGCCTCGAATTGTGGTTGTTCGTCCTTGAACCGCCGCCGGTCGCCCCTTATATACACGGGCTGACGTCCGGCGGTCTCTGAGTCCCGAGCGGCTCATACAAGTGTCGGCTCGGTCTCTCTTCTCTTATCTTACAACACAAGTTACATGGTTAAGGCGGTTTTACTATTATGGGCCCTAATCCGCCCCTGGGCTCCGGGCCTCTAGTCTCTACGGTCATCGCCACCCTTGGAGCCTTCGTGGGCCCTAATCATGGCCGAGGGTAAACCGGCCCCTTCAGGGCGGTTTATATTCAGTAGTTACATCCCCAACACAAGGCCAGGCGGCGGGTCGATGCGGTGCTCTGGAGACGGCGGGTCTTGCGCCGTGCACCTGAGGTAAACTAGATTTTGATGGACACAGTACAAACAGCCGCGAAGCATACAGGCGGCGGCTCGGCCCTGCCGCAGCTAAGAAGAAGCTGCTCGCAGTGCAGTCACAGAAGCACCGACGAGTCGAGCGACGACGGCACGACGGCGACGCCCAGACCAGAGGCGAGTGGTTCAACTGCACCAGTTCAGTGGGGCTGCGGATGAGGAGGCCCCCGGCAACTCAAGGCGTCCGCCATAGCAGCGAATTGGAGAGGCGCGGCCGTGGCCGGTTCAGCGCGGCGGCAAGGTGGTGGCTTGCGGGAAAACTGCCCCAAGGCAGCGGCCGTGGCGTGTTGGGTTTGGCGAACGGCGGTTCAGAGTAGCAGAAGCTGCAGGAGGTGAGGCGTGGCGATTCACGGCACAGGCAAGGCCGGCTCACGCGCGGGCGGGTCAAAGCGGAGCGAGGCGCGCTGGTTCCCGACAGTGATGGCGACTCGCGGCAGCGGAGCCCGGCGACTTAAAAACCTGGCTGTACATCTCAGTAGCTGCTGTAGAAGATGCTCAAGGCAAGCACATCGTAGCTCTAGAGTCAAGGTAGCCAACGGTTCAGACATTGGTTGACGGCGGCTGCTCAAGACAGAGCTAGCGTGAGCCTGTGTTCGAGGTCACGATGCTAGTTCGTCCTTGCTTGCACATGTATGTGCTAGTCCTGTTTGATGCGTTTTTTCTATTTGGTCTGTTATTCCGAAAGCAGCTGGTTGACCCGGCATTTTTGAGACGGAGGTGTACAGGCGGCTCTCCCCCGCTGCAGTCGAGATGGGCAACAGAGGCGGTTCACGGCGCAGCTGAATTGTGACAGAAAATGAACCAGCGCCGGCCGAGGCTTTAGCAGTGGCTCGGCGTTGACCCGCCATCGCGGAGGCGGCTCAGCCACGGAGGTGCTGGTTTGAAGGCAACCACGGCAGCTCGGCGATGACTCAGGGTCAAAACCTGTTGAAACTCGGCGACAGCGTGCAGTGATTTGACGGCGGCTCGGTGACTTGTGGAAGCAGCACGTGGCTGTGGCGAGGCACTCGGTCGTGGGTTGAACTCTCGCGGCTCGTGACATTACTGCTGCCACGGTCGAGAGGCGCCGGCGAAGTGGCCGGTTGAGGTAGGACAGCAGGGCGATTCATAGTCCGGGTCGTGGCCGTTTTCCTTTCCCAGATCAAGGGTAGCAGAAGTAACAGTAAGCCTCATGTCAGGTCTACGCTTTAACAAGCTGCTTCAGCAAAATAAAGAGAACATCTGTGTGGATCAGAGGCCACGCCGGCCAAGGGAGGCAACGCGGAAGCCGGGTCAGCACTGTATTCACCTCGGACTCGCCGAGTTATGGTCGTTTTAAGACAAAAAACTCCTCCAGATCTTAATGAATTTGGACAATCCACGTCCGGGTCGTGATGGTGTTCCACTTGAACACTGTACACTTAAAAAATTCCTTTAGACACCTCAGGTGTTCTGGCGACTTACGAGAATAAACCTTTGTCTTAACATTTGTTCCTGGCGTTTACCCCAAAATCGATTTGGCGCATAGCCAGACTGGTTAATGCCTGTTGGTCTTCGCGATGTGTGGTAGCAGCTGTAAAATTTAATCTCTTCTCGGATCCGGTTCACAAAGGCGGCGGTTTGCCACATAGCCCTAATTTCTGCTTAACCTTTAATCTCACAGATCATAAGTCTTGTCCGATAAACTTGAAGCTGACGCATATTCTTTCAAAATGGCTTTTCTTCGTCCGGAAAATTGTGACCTCTCGATCCCTATGAAAGGTCCCTCCAAGAACTCGACACCACCGTGCGTAGCCCCATGGTGGGTGCAAACTGTCGTGGAATTAACACGTCAGATGTCCTTAGTGTCAGGACTTAGTCGCGAGGCCAACGCATCTATGTGGTAGCTTGAGAGGGGTTGAGCGGAATCGAGAGACGCAACACGCAAGACATAGATTTAGACAGCTTCGGGCCCCGGGAAACATCATCCGGTAACAACCCTACATGATGTTTGAGGCTGGATCTCATTATCATCACGAGGGAGTCGCCGTAAACCGGCTCTCCTCTCGTTGTGTCTAGCCCTAGAGATTGTTTCTTGCTTCTCCCTCTTTGAGGAGGCCTGCCCCTCCTCATATAAGTTGAAGGGGCGGGTTACATGTAGAGTCCATCTCGGACTAAGACTTAAACTATTTTGACTTCCCTTCCTGGGCTTCTTAACGTCTGTCGGTTTAACATTGTCTGCCGGTTTAACATTGTCTGCCGGTTTAACATGGTCTGCCGGTTTAACACTGTCTGCCGGTTTAACATTGTCTGCCGGTTTAACATTGTCTGCCGGTTTAACATGGTCTGCCGGGTTAACATTGTCTGCCGGTTTAACATGGTCTGCCGGTTTAACATGGTCTGCCGGTTTAACATGGTCTGCCGGTTTAACATTGTTTGCCGGTTTACCACCAGCCGGTTTACCGTCTGTCTTAGCCATCTGTCTTGACTCTCTGTCTTAACTCTCCGCCAGTTTACCATCCGCCGGTTTACCAAGTCCCAGCCGGTTTACAACTCCAGCCGGGTCATACCGCGGGGTATATCCCCGACAGTCCCCACAGTAGCTTCGGAACTTAAGAAAACAAGGGCAGCCGAAGCCGAAGCCCGAAAGCGCAAGAACAAGAACACCACTAACCATGCTCCACCGACCAAGAAGAGGAAGACAAAGAAGAAAGGTCGGGTTGATCCCACAG
Source organism: Aegilops longissima (assembly GCA_021605205.1). Classification (NCBI taxonomy): domain Eukaryota; kingdom Viridiplantae; phylum Streptophyta; class Magnoliopsida; order Poales; family Poaceae; genus Aegilops; species Aegilops longissima. The sequence continues at coordinate 258,846,662 of CM038678.1, forward strand.
AGCCCCTTGTTGTCAATCCCATCTCTGTTGCTCGTCCTCCATCTGCACACCAAGAGCGTCGTTTAATAGTTCATGAGCCGGCTACCACAGAGGCTCCTGAAGCTGAAAACATTCCAGCTGCTGACACCTCCGCAGCTGAAGACATTGGTCCCCAAGACAATGTAAATGATGATGAAGTCCTTCCTCAGATTGAGCACCAAACGGTATCATCTCCTATTCTCACGAACAACGAACTAATCAGCATTGGTCATCCTTTGACCCCAATTGCTCAGGATGATTCATGGGCTGATCACCCTCAAGACTCCCCCCATCAAGAAGAATCGCCACGTACTCCCCCAACTCAAGTCACCACTCCGGTGCTTGATGATGACGACTTTGTGGACCAGCCAACTCCCTCTCCAAAAGCTTCGCCCGCATTTCGTAGGCTTCGCAAAGGACCAAGGCCACGAGTCACTCTATCGAGCGTTCCAGAAGGATAAGAGCACCACAACTCAGTATAATGCTAAGTGTTTCCTGAAGCCACTCCAACTGCGAACGTCTGTGAATCTGAAGCCAAAGCTGCTGAAGATACACCGGCTGCAGAAGCCGCAGGACAACTAGAAACCCGTGAAGAAGAAGAACGTGTTGCCACATCCCCTACCAACTAAGAAACTGTTCTCGAGGAGAATGTGTCCGACCCTCTAGCTAGTCAAGTAGAGGTTGATAATACTGAGGCGGCCACCAACACCAATACTGAAGCCAATGAAGTTGTCATGGTTGAAGCAAATGTGGCGCCTGAAGTTAATGTGGCTCCTGAAGTGAATGCACCTAAAGTCACTATTACACCTGAAGCCATTGTACCACTAGCAGCTCATGTCAATGCCGATGCTCCTGTACCGCCTGCAAAGCCACACACTATTGAGCTGGCATTTGATCGCCGGCAACCTGTCATGGTTCGCTGGCCTATACTTGTTCCTCCTCCTGTCATGGACCTCAATTTGACTATCATGTGGAGCACAGGCCTCGGGTCCAGAAGCCAAAGCCCAGGCTGCCTAGGTTTCCGGGTACAACAACTTCACTAGGATCATTTATTGTGAATGGCTTCATTGCACACAACACCTTCTTTGATAGCGACAAGAACCCATACTCGAAGCCAAGAATTTCATCTGATCGGTTCTGGAGCTATCAGCAGCGCAGTTACTACTCTTCTGTTCTTTACGATCAAGGGCGCATCTTTCCCCATATGCGTCTAGACTGCGAAGCTATTGCTGGCCTGCCCTGCTTAGAAGAAGCCCTTGATTGTTTGAAAGGATCGAGAAGAGGCGTCTAGAGGGGGGGGGGGTGAATAGACTCTAAGAAGAAAAGTTGCAGTTTTTAATTTCCTTAAGTTGATGTGGAGTTTTGGCACAAGTTTAAACATTCACAATACATATCAAGCAAGCATGCCAAGAGTATATGAGCAGCGGAAAGTAAATCATGCAAGTTGCAAGAATGTAAAGGGAAGGGATTGGAGTGTGCAAACACAATTTGGAGACATGGAGATTTTTTATCCGTGGTTCTGATAGGTGGTGCTATCGTACATCCACGTTGATGGAGACTTCAACCCACGAAGGGTAACAGTTGCGCGAGTCCACGGAGGGCTCCACACACGAAGGGTCCACGAAGAAGCAACCTTGTCTATCCCACCATGGCCATCGCCCACGAAGGAGTTGCCTCACTAGGGTAGATATTCATGAAGTAGATGATCTCCTTGCCCTTAAAAACTCCTTGGTTCAACTCCACAATCTTGACGGAGGCTCCCAAGTGACACCTAGCCAATCTAGGAGACACCACTCTCCAAGAAGTAACAAATGGTGTGTTGATGATGAACTCCTTGCTCTTGTGCTTCAAATGATAGTCTCCCCAACACTCAACTCTCTCTCACAGGATTTGGATTTGGTGGAAAGAAGATTTGAGTGGAAATCAACTTGGGGAAGGCTAGAGATCAAGATTTATGTGGTTGGAATGGAATATCTTGACCTCAACACAAGTGTAGGTGGTTCTCTCTCAGAAAATATGTTTGGAAGTGTAGGCATGTTCTGATGGCTCTCACCATGAGTGAAGAGTGGGTGGAGGGGTATATATAACCTCCATACAAAATCTAACCGTTACACACAAATCACCAAACTCGGTGGGACCGATTCAGAGAACTCGGTCAGACCGATTTGGTTCATAATCTGACCGTTAGGTATTTCGGTGGGACCGACATAATCAACTCGGTGGGACCGATGTGCTAGGGTTAGGGTAAAACCTCATCTCGGTTTGACCGATTACACAAACTCGGTGGGACCGATTTGGGTAATAAGCGAAACAGAGAGTTGGCCAAGAAAACTCGGTGGGGCCGATTTCATATCTCGGTGGGACAGAAATTAATGCAATAGGTAACAGAGAGTTTGCAAGCCCATCTCAGTGAGACCGAGATCCCATCGGTGAGATCGAATTGATTAGGGTTTCAGGCAGTGGCTATGTCAACTGAACTCGGTGGCTCCGGATATGAAATTTCAGTGGGGCCGAGTTGGACTTTTTGGTTTGGGACATATGTGGATGTGAGAAAGTAGTTGATGGCTTTGGAGCATACCACTAAGCACTTTGAGCAAGCAAGCCATTAAGCAACACCTCATCCCCTCTTAATAGTATTGGATTTTCCTATAGACTCAATGTGCTCTTGGATCACTAAAATAGAAAATTTAGAGTCTTGTGCTTTGAGCTTGAGCCAATCTTTTGTCCTCAGCATTTTGAAGGGGTTCCACATCCTCTAGTCCATGCCACTCCATTGTTGAACTTATCTGAAACATACTAGGTAGAAGTATTAGTCCAACAAGAGATATGTTGACATTAATTACAAAAATCACCCAGGGAGCACTTGTGCTTTCATTGTTTCAGAGATGCTGATCTGCTACAATTTGTGACTGATATCGAGCACTGGAACGAAGAGCTTCTGCTACAATTCTATGCCACCCTCCACATTCGCAGCTACAACAGGGATCCGAAGACATGGATCCTTGAGTGGATGACAGGCAATGTACACCACGAAGCCAAAGCTCTTGATATTATTGAGCTCACAGGCCTGCCCACTCCAGGTGAACTCTTTGAGCCTGGTTGTCAGCTTCACTGCGATGCTTTGGAGAGCATCTTCCAGAAGCCTGAGCCCAACATGAGCCAAATACTGAGAATGATGAAGCCACTGCCACAGGATGCTGAATATCCAAGGGAATTCTTTGTTGAAGACCTAGAGTATCTGCCCCGTACTATTTATCATATCATCCGCAAACTCTATGGCCTGTCAAAGGACATTCTCCTGGAGCGAAGCTTGAATGAGCAATGAAGACATTGGTCTTCTATATGTTCAATGGCATCAGCTTCAGTGCTCAAGACTTCTTTGTCAGAAAATTGGCTGCATATGGCTCTGATCTTTTTGGACTGAAGTTTTATGCTCCATGGGTAATGCGCCTTATCTAGCTTCATTCTGCTGTCAACTATCAGCCTTCTGCACGCAATCATCTCATATTCTTGCCAGAAGTTGATCTGTCTATCAAAGCCATATACCCAGAGCCTGCCAAGGAGCCAATTTATCTTCCCAACGCCGATCACCAAAGCTTCACTCAGCCCATTGAAGGAGTTCTTGCTGCAACTCGTGTTTATCCTTTGGCTGGACATACACGTGCACCTCATCGTGCCCATACTGAAGCCACCGAAAGCACAATTGCTCAAAGGCCTCGGAAGCATTCTCGTGTTCTCAATGACCGAGACCTTCTTGTTGCCCTGCATCAAAAACAGGATAAGCATCATGACTGGCTGAAGCGTCAGATGCAAAGCTTCTTGGTGGATGTTAATCGCATTCGCAACCTTGCCACCAAGAATGCTTTTGTCACTCATGAAACCTGTCGGCGGTCGTGGAAGAGTCTGACATTAATGAGCTCTGAAGATGATCTCCAACAAGATGGCTTCACAGAGAGATTCAAGTTTGATTCCGCTCCTCCTAGGAATGTTGTCTTGCGTCGAACTCCCTCACTCGAAGATTCTGAGTACTCCTCCTCCGCGGCAACTGACAATGCAAGAGTCATTGATGATGAAGATGATGCTACTTCACCACCTCCAACTTCGGTGGGTATCGACACTGCACCAAGTTCTTCTGCACCACCGAACCTCAAAGACGACCCTGCTGCTTCTCCTACTCCTCATGGGAACGAGTAGAAGCTCTATGTCTTCAAACCTTTTTGGTCCTTACTGACAAAAGGGGGAGAAGCATATGAGTTGATAGTCTTCAAGCAGGTCCATATGGGTGGTTGCTATACTTTTTCCAAGTGCTTACAACTCTCGCTTTTGATACATTTGGTTCTTTGAGTTGTAACACTTAAACTTGATGGTCGTCTGCTACTTTTTCTGCTATTCTGTGATGCGATGATAAATTCTGCATGTGCGATGATAAATCCCGCATGAAGTCATTTTGCAGACGTCCATTTTTCATTGTGCATGCCATTATCTTCGTTATATCCCTTCATGCATGATGAATTGTCTTCATTAGTTGAAGAGGATCTCCACAAGTACAACCTGCCATGTGCATTTGCATTCAAAATAAAAATACTTATATGCACATCTTCAGGGGGAGCCTTTTTCTACTTATGAAGACAATATCTTAATCCTTTACAATTTCACATACTTTTATCCCGTGGAAAACTTCAACCAGTTTGTCATCAATCACCAAAAAGGGGGAGATTGTAAGTGCATCTAGTGCCACCCCTAGTTGGTTTTGGAGTATTGACGACAAACCTGGTTGAGGGACTAATGTGTTTCTGAGAATTGCAGGATAACACAGGTAGTAGTCCCTCATTGATTCGATTTACCTACCGGAGATGACCCCTAAAAATGTGTGAAGACATTGAAGACAATGGTGGTATGTGAAGATATTCACAACGAAGATTATGACTCAAGAAGACATTCACGTGAAGACTATGGAGTGCAAAGACATAGCTGTTTTGTAGTTTCCCTTTCTTCTTTGTTGAGTCATAGGAACCACTGTACTGTTAAGTGGGGTCCAAGTGAACAAAGTTAGTGTGACTCAAGTGATGCTCAACCAAATCCTATGTCTTCGAGCGAAGACAATGAGAGCAAATCTTATCCAGAGCTGGATGAGTCAGCTTTACTTGTAGCCCAAGTTAAGCTGTCGCGTGTGTTTGAAATCTGACCGTTGGAACACGTGTCAGTTCCTTAGTGACCCAGGGTCATTTCGGACAAATCAGGCCAGGTTGCCTGGTGGCTATAAATAGCCCACCCCTACACCATAAATTGGTGGTTGCTCAGAGTTAGTGCACGGCTTTTTTCATTTGAGAGCAACCCACCTCCGAAGCATTTGAGAGAGAGATCCTTGCGAGGACAAAGCCCAAAACACCCAGAGCCCAAAGAGTGTTTGGCATCATCAAGTGTTTCATGCATGACTGAAGACTTGTTACACTTGAGGACTGTGAATCCTCCAGCTGGTTAGGTGTCGCGTTCTGAGCATCCAAGAGTCATTGTGGATTGCCGGTGAATGAAGTCTGTGAAGGTTCGAAAGTCTACCTTGAAGACTTACCAGAGTGATTGGGCGAGGACTAAGTTTCCTTAGCTCAAGGGGAATAAGGTGAAGACGCGGTCTTCAGAGTTGAATCTCAGCCTCCCTAACCATACGTACAGTTGTCACAACAACTGCAACTGGTCCAACAAATCCTTTGTCTTCACCAAGCAACTGGTTCTATCTCTTCCTTCACTTATTTACAGTTTGTCTTCGTGAAGTCTTTTTCTTGCTTGTCTTATCTGTTTAACTTCACTGTGTGACGACTATTGTTGTTTGGCTTCATACCATCTTCCATCTTGATCCATACTACCTAGCTACTAATAGTCTTCGTGCTCTAGCTTCATTACTTGCTTGACTATGGCTTGTCTAGTGTAGTCTACCTTCCGCTGCATGTCAATAGGTTCATTTCTATCGTTTGTATTCGAAACTCCCATGTTTTGAAGACTTTCATAAAAATCACCTATTCACCCCCCCTCTAGTCGATAACTACGAGGGGAGGTAAGGAACTGCCATCTAGCTCTGCACTTGATTCTCCTTCTGTTTTGAGTAAACTTGCGACACCTAAACCTGCTTCTGCTATTAATTCTGATATGTTGCATGTTATTGATGATGCCACTTCTGCTATGCATAATGCTTATGATGAAACTACTTCTATGCTTGATAATACTGTGCCATTAGGTGAATTTCTTGATGAACAACTTGCTAGGGCTAGAGAGAATGAAATTATTGAAACTGATAATATTGATGAAAGTGCTGATGAAGATTCTCCCCCTAGATATGAATTGCATGTTGTTCCTGAGGGTTCTGTTATGGATGAAGAAACTACTAGAGATTTTCTTGCTTGCAATGATAGATATGATCTTAAGAAATTATCAGCTAAGCTGAAGGAAAAATCTTTGAATGCTAGAATGAAATATGACCCTGCTTTTGCTACTTCACCTATCTGTATTACTGATAAGCATTATGATTTCTCTGTTGATCCTGAGATAATCACTTTGGTTGAATCTGATCCTTTTTATGGCTATGAATCTGAAACTGTTGTGGCACATCTTACTAATTTAAATGATATAGCCACCATATTCACTCAGAGGAAAAAAATTCATTACTACTATATCCTTAAATTATTTCCGTTCTCATTAAAGGGTGATGCTAAGACATGGTTTAATTCTCTTGATCCTGGTTGTGTGCGTAATCCCCAGGATATTATTTATTACTTCTCTGCTAAATATTTCCCTGCTCATAAGAAACAAGCTGCCTTAAGGTAAATATATAATTTTGTGCAAATTGAAGAAGAGAGTCTCCCACAAGCTTGGGGGAGGCTTCTCCAATTCCTTAATGTTTTGCCTGATCACCCTCTCAAGAAAAATGAAATACTTGATATCTTTTATAATGGACTAACCGATGCTTCCAGAGACCACCTGGATAGTTGTGCTGGTTGTGTTTTCAGGGAAAGAACTGTTGATGACACTTCCTGAACCAACTCCTAATCCAACTCCGAAGAAAAGGGGTATTCTATTTCTCAGTCCTGAAGATATGCAAGAGGCAAAGAAATCTATGAAAGAAAAGGGTATTAAAGCTGAAGATGTTAAGAATGTACTACCTATTGAAGAAATACATGGTCTTGATAACCCGACACAGGTAGTAAAGGTAAATTCTCTCTATAGATTTGACGAAGGTGATATTCCTCGTTATAAGTCTGCTAGCCAATGCTTAGATGAGTTTGATAATTTTATTGTTAAACAGGAAAACTTCATTGCTTTTGTTGGTAGACAATTGAAATGTAATGCTTATATGATTGAACACTTGAGTGATTATATGTCTAGAGTTAAAGGTGAACTCAAACTTATTAGTAAACATGATTCTATGGTTATCACTCAAGTAGAACAAGTGCTTAAATCTCAAAATGATTTGCTCAATGAATTAAATAATAAGAAAAATGATAATGTTCTTAGAGTTATGACTAGAGGGGGTAAAATGACTCAGGGACCTTTGTATCCTAAGGGCCACCCTAAGAGAGTTGAGCAAGATTCTCAGAGAATTAATGTTGATGCACGTATTCCTTCTAAAAAGAATAAAAAGAAAAATGATAAGTCTTTGCATGCTTCTAGTGATCCTGTTGTTGACACACCTGAGAATCCCAATGATATTTCTATTTCTGATGCTGAAACACAATCTAGTAATGAACATGAACTTAGTGATAATGTTAATGATGATATTCGTGTTGATGCTCAACCTAGCAATGACAATGATGTAGAGACTGAACCTGCTGTTGAGCTTGATAACCCACAATCAAAGAATCAACGTTATGATAAGAGAGACTTTGTTGCTAGGAAGCACGGTAAAGAAAGAGAACCATGGGTTCAGAAACCCATGCCTTTTCCTCCTAAACCATCCAAGAAAAGGATGGTGAGGATTTTGGGCGCTTTGCTGAAATGATTAGACCTATCTTTTTACGTATGCGTTTGACTGATATGCTGAAAATGAATCCTTATGCAAAGTACATGAAAGATATTGTTACAAATAAAAGAAAGATACCGGAAGCTGAAATTTCCACCATGCTTGCTAATTATACTTTTAAAGGTGGAATACCAAAGAAACTTGGAGATCCAGGAGTACCAACTATACCATGCTGCATTAAGAAACCATGTTAAAACTGCTTTATGTGATCTTGGAGCTGGTGTTAGTGTTATGCCTCTCTTTATATCGTAGACTTGATTTGAATAAGTTGACACCTACTGAAATATTTTTGCAAATGGCCGATAAATCAACTGCTCTTGATATTCCCGAGGACGATAGTATGTTGATTATCCTTGGTAGACCCTTTTTGAATACTGCAGGGGCTGTTATTGATTGCAACAAAGGCAATGTCACTTTTCATGTTAATGGTAATGAGCATACGGTACACTTTCTAAGGAAACAACCTCAAGTCCACAGTATCAATTCTATTGGAAAAATTCCAACGATTATTATTGGAGGTTTTGAATTTCCTCTTCCTACTGCCAAGAAGAAATATGATATTCTTATTATTGGGGATGTGCATATCCCCGTTGAGGTAACCTAGTGCTATTCGAAAATTCTCCGGTTTCATGCGATTCAGAATGAGTTTGTTAACAAGACTTGATCAACCTTGTTAGTGGATTCCTTTTGATGAGCATGAGATGGATGAAGTTAGAAAGCACAACTCTCTGTACCCTCCTTTTACTCTCTGTTATTTATATTAAATAAAGCAAAAAAAGTATTTTCTGTCTGTTTTCTGAATTATCCTTGCAATAAAAATACCCCGAAAATAAAAGTTCTCCAAATACCCTGAAATTGAAATATGATTTTTCTAGAATATTTAAGAATATTTCGCACTGAGAACACACAGGGGGAGCCACCACTTGGCCATGAGGGTCCAGCGCGTGCCCACCCCCTGGGCGCGCCCCCTGCCTCGTGGGCCCCATGTGCCCCCCTCCACTTATTCCAGCACCCACACACTTTGTCTTCCTCCAGAAAAAATCACCACATAGCTCAAACTCGTGTTCTAGCTCGTTTTGCTGCGATTTTCGATCTCCTTGCTCAAAGCTCCACTCACAAAACTGCTTTGGGGGATTGTTCTTCGGTATGTGACTCCTCCAATGGTCCAATTAGTTTTTGTTCTAATGCTTTATTTATTGCAAATTTTTTCTGCTTAGGTGACCCTGTTCTTAAGCTTGCATGTCAAATTTATTTGGTCCCAAGTAGTTCTAATGCATGATATAGTCTCTAGGCACTTTTGGGAGTAGTTGCTATCAATTTTGTTGAGTTTAGTTCACTTTTATTTTGAGTAACTAAAAATTTCAGAAATTTTTCAGAGGAAGAAATATGGTTAGGAAAATGTACCAAGGTGGTTTTTCAAGGAAGCAAGGACCAAGGCTCGCGATACGTGAGCGGGACTATGAACTACCAAGAGAAGCTCAAGTGAGGCCTTGTGAATGGCCGTCAGAAGATTTTATGGCCCGAGCAGGCATTAAGGAGGAATTTGACGCGTATGTGCATAATGCTAAACTCGAGGGCTTCGTGTTAGATAAGTGCCCCCAACATTACTACCTATCTGACTCCTTTGTGAGAAGGTTTAAATTTACATCATCACGCAATTCTCACATGGTCCTGTTTGATCTTTATGATAAATCTTATACCATGGATTTAGAGGATTTTAATACTGCTTGTAAACTCCCGCAGTGGGGTAGTGCTAGTGAACCTCGCAAATATGAATATAAAGACTTTCTTGCTAGTATAACTGTGGGGGAATCTAGGGAAATCATGCAAGCTACCATAGGGAGCATTCATTTTCCTGCCATACATTACTTTCCTCTCTTTATAGGCAGATGCATTAACGGTGATGATGAGGCATGTCACATGTGCGTTCTCGATCTAAGTGTTCTCAAGAGTGCTGTATTAGGAGATAAACAATATAACTTGGGGCTATTGTTGCACGAAGGTTGCATCATAACAGTATTAGTGGAGATTTGTTTGGTGGAATTTATGAAACCCGTTTAGCTAATTTTCTTGAGGTACCCATTCGTGAAAATGATATGGAGTTGCCTCCTTCTTATCTAGATTTTAATGCTATGGTTCATCATCAGTTTGTTGAGAGGAATGAACAGTCTCTCCAGTACTGACTAATCTTTGACAGACGTCGCGCTGTCCATATTACTCTCCCTGCTCCTACTTTCTTTGACTTTCAGGCAAAAAGGAGATATGTCATAACCAAGGAGGAGGCGAACGAGTACGAGAGGAGGACGGAAGCAGCTGGCCTCCAAGCTGCAGCTCTTGAGGCAGTAGCTGTTGCACCTCAGTACGACCCCAGTTATAACTTGGGATATCCTCCAGGCTAGCCGTGGCCATAGACCAACTTAGTCCAAAAGCCTAAGCTTGGGGGAGTACATATTTCTCACCGACATTACATTCATGTTCACACACTCATTCTAGTTGTCGATGCTCATACTTTTTCATTGTACTATCCATGCTAGTTTATTTTCCTTTTTCTCGCTTTCTTCTTGAGTGTTTGAAAAACCTTAAGAAAAAAAACCAAAAAAATTAGTTGTAGCTTTTTAGCTAGTTTACTTTCCATGCCTGTAGTAGTAATAACTAAAAAGAAAACCCAAAAAGATTTTTCATTCTTCTTTTGCTTGTTGGGAGCTTTCCCATGTAAATAGTTTTATTTCTTTTCTTTTATTTGGGTGTCGAGAGGAGAAGACCATGATGAAAATGCTGAAGTGGCTCTTATATGCATTATTGTTGATTTAACCAAGAGCCCATATTACCTTGTCTTCTCCTCTGAATAAATGTTTGCAGATTCCAGCTTAGTCCAATGCACGTGCACTATTATTATTATCCACACCGTTCGATCGTGCGAGTGAAAGGCAATAATGACGATATATGATGGACTGATTGAGATGAGAGAAGCTGGTATGAACTCGACCTATCTTGTTTTTGTAAATATGATTAGTTCATCGTTCCTGATTCGACCTATTATGAATGAAACATGTTTGCAATGACAATTAGAGATTATAGTTGCTTATGACATGCTTAATTAGCTACGAGTTTATAATGGTTTACCTTGCGTGCCAACATGCTATTAAAATGGTTGTGATGTGGTATGATAGGGTGGTATCCTCCTTTGAACGATTCGAGTGGCTTGGCTTGGTACTTGTTCATGCATGTAGTTGAAACAAAATCAACATAGCCTCCACGATATTTATGTTCATGGTGAATTATATCCTACTCATGATTGCACTCAGTGTTGATTAATTTTAATGCATGTTCATGACTGTTGTCGCTCTCTAGTTGGTCGCTTCCCAGTCTTTTTCTAGCCTTCACTTGTACTAAGCGGGAATACTGCTTGTGCATCCACTTCCATAAACCCCAAAGTTACTCCATATGAGTCCGCCATACCTTCCTATATGCGGTATCTACCTGCTGTTCCAAGTAAATTTGTATGTGCCAAACTCTAAACCTTCAAATGAAATTCTGTTTTGTATGCTCGAATAGCTCATGTATCAACTAGGGCTGTCTGTATCTTCCATGATAGGCGGGTTATTCTCAAGAGGAGTGGACTCCGCTCCTCATTCACGAGAAAATGGCTGGTCACTTGGATGCCCAGTCCCATGCTTAAATCAAATCAAAATAATTGCAAACAAAATTCACCAAGGACTGTTGTTAGTTGGAGGCACCCGTTATTTCGGGCAAGCCACGGATTGATGCCTGTTGGCGGAGGGGGAGCATAAACTTTACCATTCTATTTGGGAACCTCCTATAATGTGTGTAGCATGGAAGATATCGAGAACTCTTGGTTGTTATGTTGACAATGAAAGTATACCACTCAAAATATTATTTATCTCTTTTTCAAAACTCGAGCTGTGGCACCTTTACAAATCCTTGCTTCCCTCTGCGAAGGGCCTATCTATTTACTTTTATAGTGAGTCATCATCCTCTTATTAAAAAGCACCAGTTGGAGAGCACCGCTATCTTTTGCATCCATTACTGTTAATTTATATTGAGCATGACTATGATTGGTTCTCTTTTACCATGAATTACAATGTTTAGTCAGTCCTTGATCTTCAAAGGTGCTCTGCGTTTATGTTTGCGGTCTCAGAAAGGGCTAGCGAGATACCACCTTGTTATATCATATTATGATTGTTTTGAGAAAGTGTTGTCATTCGATATTTGCTATTATTGCTCGCTAGTTGATTATGCCATTGATATGAGTAAACATGAGACCTAAGTGTTATTGTGAATATGGTTAGTTCATAATCTTTGCTGAAAACTTGAATGCTGGCTTTACATATTTACAACAACAAGAGCAAACAGAGTTTGTAAAAGTTTTTCTTTATCACTTTCAGTTTGTCAACTGAATTGCTTGAGGACAAGCAAAGGTTTAAGCTTGGGGGAGTTGATACGTCTCCATCGTATCTACTTGCCCAAACACTTTTGCCCTTGTTTTGGACTATAACTTGCATGATTTGAATGGAACTAACCCGGACCGACGCTATTTTCAGCAAAATTGCCATGGTGTTATTTTTGTGTAGAAATAAAAGTTCTCGGAATGACCTGAAACTTCACGGAGAATATTTTTGGAATAAATAAAAAATACTGGCCAAAGAATCAACACCAGGGGGCCCACACCAGGCCGCCGCCAAGCCCTAATCTCTCGGGAGGGCTGATCTGGAGTCTGTTCGGGGCTCCGGAGAGGGGAATCCGTCGCGTCATCATCATCAACCTTCCTCCATCACCAATTTCATGATGTTCACCGCCGTACGTGAGTAATTTTATCATAGGCTTGCTGGAAGGTGATGGGTTGGATGAGATTTATCATGTAATCGAGTTAGTTTTGTTAGGGTTTGATCCCTAGTATCCACTATGTGCTGAGATTGATGTTGCTATGACTTTGCTATGCTTAATGCTTGTCACTAGGGCCCGAGTGCCATGAATTCAGATCTGAACCTATTATGTTTTCGTGAATATATGTGTGTTCTTGATCCTATCTTGCAAGTCATTAGTCACCTACTATGTGTTATGATCCGGCAACCCCGAAGTGACAATAATCGGGACCACTCCCGGTGATGGCCATAGTTTGAGGAGTTTATGTATTCACTAAGTGCTAATGCTTTGGTCCGGTACTCTATTAAAGGGAGGCCTTAATATCCTATAGTTTCCAAGAGGACCCTGCTGCCACAGGAGGGTAGGACAAAAGATGTCATGCAAGTTCTTTTCCATAAGCACGTATGAATATATTCGGAATACATGCCTACATTACATTGATGAACTGGAGCTAGTTCTGTGTCACCCTATGTTATAACTGTTGCATGAAGAATCGCATCCGACATAATTATCCATCACTGATCCAATGCCTACGAGATTTTCACATATTGATCTTTGCTTAGTTACTTTTCCGTTGCCACAGTTACAATTACTACAAAACTGCTAATACTTGAGAATATTCTTTGCCTCCCCTTGTGTCGAATCAATACATTTGGGTTGAATACTGTACCCTCGAAAACTATTGCGATCCCCTATAATTGTGGGTTATCACTGCCGGGTATGGCTTCGACAGGCCATAGACGGATTATCAAATCCTTCATGCCTAGTTAGGCCACCCTATGCAGTCCGGTCAGCTGTTTTAGCTGATCACTAAAGGGCACCGGATGCTCTGGCGCAAGGTATTGCGACCAGAACAGCTTCTCCGTTGAGCTCCCCTCTTCGACTCGGAAGAATTCCGTAGCGTCGGCAACACTACGCGGCAAATCCGCAAACGCCCTTGGAGAAATCCAAATCCGGGTCAGTAAGAGGAACCTTTTCTTCACATACTTTGTCTGCATAATAAAGGCCTTACCCGCCGCGATTTTTCTGGCCTCCTGGATTTCCTGGAGGGTGCCCTGGGCTTCAACCCGGGCATCATGTGCGCTTTGGAGGGCCTTGGCAAGTTCGGACACTTGATCCGCAATATTGTGCTCCAAGGACTCACATTTCTTCACGGCGTCCTGGAGCTCCTGCTGGACCTCACCAACCCTGCCCTCGTGTTTCTCGCGAGCGGCTTGTTCCTTTGCCACTCTCTCCTAGGCTTTGGCCAGCGCCTTCTTGAGGGTCTCCACCTCGGTCACCGCTCCTACAAAATGTCATGGCACTATGGTTAGCACAAATCATTCATCCTTTCTGAATCTACACAAGGTCATTGCATACCTTGATGGTCCTCCAGCTGCTTTTTCACATGGTCAAGCTCTTCCTCGGTCTGCTCCAGACTTTGCTGTAGTCTGGAGACCTCAACAGCATGAGAGGTCGCAGCCAGCAAAGACGCCTGCCTATTCACATAGACACGTATGGTTAGTCTCCTACAAAAATTATTTGATCCTCTGTCCGGCTTTTCTTTTCGAACACCGGACAATGTCTCAGGGGCTACTGTCTATACTATGACATTCCTTTTGCATAAATTGCTTTTCATACCTCAAAGCCTGTTAGAAGGCTTGTGCAGGCTTCGGTCAGTCCGCTCTTCGCGGACTAAATCCTCTCAATCATCGTACCCTCAACAATGGAAGCACTTCGCAATGCTTCCAATAGAGTATCCGGTGCCTCTGGATGGACAGAGGTCACCGGTGGAACCGGTGCCACTTGTTCTCTCGAAGGAGGCTGCTTGCCTGATTCCAGAGCTGTATAGGTCTCCGGAATTGTATTCGGCTGAGGGCCAAATTGAATATGGATCCATCGCCAGTCTCTAGGTGGATTTGCTCCCTCATGTGTCCGGTGGCCGAGGTATTAGCCTCTGGCGCCACCCTGACGGCCTCCCACTTTTCTCCCTGGCCTGGGGAGGTCCTTCGGGACAACACCTCGGCGTCGTCCATAACCTAGGGAGAGGAGGCCGCTGGAAGGGACCCGATGTCCATCACCTTTGGATCCAGCGAATTCCCCAAAGATGAGGATCGCTGGAGGTCGGAACGGGCCGGGCTGCAGCGCATGATTCAACATGTTAATGCCATGAAGTAAAGGAGTTGGATATATGAGTGCGTCTTTGAGTACTTACGATTCGGCCAGGGGCTTATCCCTGGGGCGCCACTCGGAGCTGCTGTCAATGTCTCACGCGGAGTTGTCCGCGAGGGAGACCTTCCCCTTCTTGGACGCCTCTACCTCCAGATGCGTGGAGGCCGCCCTTTTCTTCCCTCCTCCCTCCGAGGGAGAACTTCTTTCCTCCTCCTCCTCGTAGTCCTTTGTGGGGGAGGAGAGGGTCTCGGCGTCTTCGTATGTCACGTCTGAAGTGCCCTTACGGCGGAGGCCACTTCTGGTCTCCTTGGCCTTCTTCTCCGGCGCCTGGTAGGGCTCCAGAACCAGCATCTTCGTAAGAAGTGGGATTGCTGGGTCTTCGAGCATCGGAGCCGGACACTAAATCCGCTCCGCCTTGTTTGTCCAGCCCTGAAGAAAACAACAAATAGGGAAGCTTAGACGTCTTCCTTGAGTATACAAGTAAAGGATACACCTTGAAATATGAAAAACTTACCGGACTGGCGGGATGGGCCAGGTCGTGCCCACGGTCCTCGGTCGTCACCGGCCACGTCTCGTTGGCCTTAAAGAGCACCTTCCAGATATCTTCGTGCGTAGTGCCGAAGAACTATTGCGAGGTATGGTGCTCGGCCGGATCGAACTCCCACAAATGGGAGGTCCGGCTTTGGCATGGAAGGATCCGGCGAACAAGCATCACTTGGATCACATTGACGAGCTTGATGTTCTTGTCTATCATGCTCCTGATGCGCGTCTGAAGCACTATCAGCTCGTCCGACGAAGACCAGCCCAGGCCCTTCTCTAGCCAGGAGGTGAGCTGCATCGGGGCTCCAGACTGGAATTCAGGAGCCACAACCCAGGTGGCGTCGCGAGGCTCTGTGATGTAGAACCACTTCTGTTGCCACCCTTTGACGGTCTCCATGAAGGTACCTTTGGGCCATGAAACGTTGGGCATCTTGCTCACCATGGCGCCTCCGCACTATGCGTGTTGACCACCCACCACCTTCGGCGTCACATTGAAGATCTTTAACCACAATCCGAAGTGGGATGGGATGCGGAGGAAGGCCACGCACACGACAATGAATGCCGAGATGTTGAGGAAGGAGTTGGGGGCCAGATCATGGAAATCCATCTCGTAGTAGAACATGAGTCCACGGAAATATGGGTGGAGAGGGAATCCCAATCCGCGGATGAAGTGCGGGATGAATACCACCCTCTCATGGGGCTCCGGGGTGGGGATGATCTGCCCCTTGGCCGGAAGCTTCGTGATGTCCTTCTCCTTGACGGAGGAAACCATCCACTTGCCCTGCGCTCCGGATCCGGACATGGCTGGAGTGCTTTTTTGAGGTGGAGAGGATGGAGGTTTGGGCGCTCGAGCTCGAGAATGGATGGGCAGAGAGAAAGAAGGCATGGGTGAAAGGGTGAATCCTTATCTCCTTATAAAGGCAGCAAATATCAAGCGCCTCCCCACTCGCCTTTTCCCCAAGGGCCGTGTAGATGGCGCGGTTGGATTACCCACGCCCGTATTGATGAGAATCCCGCGATAAGGGGACACGATCTCTGCTTCGACAAGACGTGCCAATAAAACCGCACCTTGAAACATGGAGCGGGAGGCTAAAAAATGGTTCAAAATAATGACCAGGCAGCTACCTGATGTCACGCTACAAAAGTTGTCAGTAGATTGGATTCGTGAAATATTATACTGTCTGCGTGTGTGTGGGGTACTTGTTTTGTAGAGCCGGACACGTTTTCTGTGTTCCAAGGCTGTTTTGGAGTATTCGGAGAAGGAACCCGCCTTGCAATGTCGAAGACAACCCGCAGGCTGGACACCTCGTCATTGAAGCTTGGTTCAGGGGCTACTGAGGGAGTCCTGGATTAAGGGGTCCTCGGGCATCCGACCTATATGACATGGGCCGGACTGATGGGCTATGAAGATACAAGACAGAAGACCTCTTCCTGTGTCCGGATGGGACTCTCCTTTGCGTGGATGGCAAGCTTGGCGTTCGGATATGTAGATTCCTTTCTCTGTAACCGACTTTGTACGACCCTAGTCCCCTCCATGTCTATATAAACTGGAGGGTTTAGTCCATAGAGGCAATCACAAACATACTGGCTAGACATCTAGGGTTTAGCCATTACAATCTTGTGGTAGATCAACTCTTGTAATCCTCATATTCATCAAGATCAATCAAGCAGGAAGTAGGGTATTACCTCCATCAAGAGGGCCCGAACCTGGGTAAACATCGTGTCCCTTGTCTACTGTTACCATCGACCTTAGACGCACAGTTCGGGACCCCCTACCCGAGATCCGCCAGTTTTGACACCGACATCGTCGACGCCAGCTACGACTCTCAGTTGGACCAGATGATCGTTGCCACCATCAACAAGTTCACCATTGTCAAGAAGCTTGCGGATGACATTTCCATACTCCTCCAGCCCGCGTGCCCGGGCTCCTCATTGTCTGCCACCCTAATCGGCCTCCATGGCGAGAACCTCTTTCAAGCACTGGTGGCCCTGCGACTGCCCGCCGACGCAACAAAGAGTGTCCACCTGGAGGTCTTTCTCGCCGCGAGGCGCCTCGCCCTGCAAGAATTCGTCGACCTACACATCCACGTGTACGAGCAAGTCGTGTACATAGGTATCTACAAGGCCGGTGAGGACGCTGCGAAGTTGGCCTTCGTCAACCGGCTGGAAGCATTGGACGCCTTTGTTGAGAAGCACCTTGACCTCGCCAAAAAAGCCGCCGCTCCTAAGCCGTCGGTCGGTGGCCCGGTGCACTGAGTCGAGGAGGAGGAGGTTGTACGTTAATGGATGCATCTTTCTTCTTGCCTCCTGTAACCACCACCGCGATCGCATCATCGTGGCCTTAATTCTTATTGCGCTATTGCAATCTCGTTTCGGTCAATAAAGACATGTGCGATCCCTTTGCTCACATGTGGAGGCAATTATATGCATCACCGTAACTAGTACTCCATCCGTCAATTTATAAGTTGTGCTTACCTTTTCCATCAACCTCGTGCAACGCACGAGCATCTTGCGAGAAACATGACAACATGTCGAACCGCATGTGACCAAACCGACGATGCGCCAACCTAGCTACTACCCTACTTATCTGGCGGAAAAAGCCCCGCCCTCACCTCATCAAAACAGCCTGAGAATATATTGAGTGAAAAGTAATAAATTTCTAGTGGTATATAAGTATATCAAAACAAGAGTGTTTTCTTTCAAGTTTGTGAAGAAGCACTATTCTACTTTGGATCCATCGTAATGCACGGGCACATTGCTAGTAAAAGAAAAAGGCCTGCCGCGTTCGCGTCGCACCCCCACATGCCCGGGAATCGGGAGTACTCCACAGACCGTCGCCACATCACATAGCTAGGGAAGGTGTGTTGCCTAGCATTTTCACTTTCATGTGGGACCGTAGTTGAGCAAAACAGACTATCGGCAAACCGCACCCCGCCTGCCGCATTGGAAAACAGAAACGAGGAGGGGAAGATCTTAGCTGTAGCATGGAAGCCAAGAAATTTGGTGTCAGATGGGGCTCGTTGATAGAGTAGGAGCACTCCAAACTACTACTCCTACTAGTACGAAGTTTGTACTACAACTAGTACTACCACTATACAACTAGGTACATGCACGACACATCATCGTAGGAACAAAAAAGGGGAAGATCTTGTTTTGGGTGGTTTATCTTGTTTTCAGTCAACGTAGTATGAATAATATGATGTGGGGGCACCCATGAAGCTTATGTGGCTTGGTTTCATGGCTAGGAAAGGCTAGAGAGAAAAATAAACAGATAATGTGTTTAGAGTGCACTCCACTAAATAGATACTTTGGATCCATTGCAACGTATGGGCCGACACATTGGTAGTAGTAAGAAAAAAATTCCGGGTTTGGCATGAGTCCGTACTGCGGGAGCACCACAAGGCCTAGCGCAGGAGTTACATTTCCCTCTCGGGGCCCACGGAACCGAGCTTCAACAGCATAGCGCACCGGCCTTTGAGTCAAAGACATGTGGAACCTAAATGCGGCTGGCCCACATGTCATTCTCATGAGAGCAGAGCGGCGGTGGGACCGAGAGGGGTGAGGCACAGGTCAGCGGACGTGTCATGTCATGGGTTCGAGCGGCGTCGGACGAGGCTTGCATGCGCCCCTCCCATGCTCCGATCCGTACTCCCGCACCACTAACTTTCATCCAACGGTTATAATAGATTTCCCTCATGTGGGTCATCTATAGCCTCAAAGAAAGGTAAACAAAGGCCGTATTTCGAGGAAATAATTTCCTGCATGAATCTTTACACGCATGCAAGACCCTTTCCTTTCCTGCTCGTCCTCCTCCGGATCATCAGCTGCGTTGACAATGCCGGTGCCAATGCCAGAGCGTCGCAACAGGTGCCTGCCTAAGCCATGTAGCACGCTGCAGCGCCAGCGAGTACCACCTCCTCCATGCCAACATCAGCGCCTGGGCCATGCACATGCAGCTGCTCCCGTAGTATTTTACCCGCATGTTCGACTGCAGTACCACACCGATCTTTGACGAGACCATGGAGCTTGTGTCCAAGAAAAGTCTCTGCTCGGCCGACGCATGTCGAGGTGCTTGACTGTTGTGACGTGCCGCACGACGTTTACTAGCTCGCACTGCGGATGAGAAACGGCAACGACTGCCAGGTGGGAGCTCGGGCGGGAGCCAGTGATCTACCCGGGGCACATAGCTTGACTTGGGACCGAGATTCCGATGGCTTGCACCGTCCCGAGGATGTACCACTCAGCGAAGAGGCTGGAATGCTAGATACATATAGGCATGTGCTCGTGGGCGGCAGCAACCTACTCAACGGATACGGGTTTGCGAACATGATGTACTCGACATAGTTGAGCGGTGAGCACGAGGCGTTTCGCTGTCAGACGCTGACGTTGGCCTTGCGGCTCAGCGGTGTGCGTGCCGTGCAAGCATAGGTGGCTTCCTCTCTCTCGTTTTATTCTCAATACAATGGTCTCTTGGAGATCCATATGATGTAACTCTTTTTGCGGTGTGTTTGTTGGGATCCGATGAACTTTGATTTATGATCAGATCTATCTTTTTATCCATGGAAGTTATTTGAGCCTTCTTTGCTCTCTTATATGCATGATTACTTATAGCCTCGTATTTCTTCTCCAATATTTTGGTTTTTGTTTGGCCAACTTCATCTATTTATCTTGCAATGGGAAGAGGTGCTTCGTAGTCGGTTCGATCTTACGGTGCTTGATCCTAGTGACATAAGGGGAACCAACACATATGTATCGTTGCTACTAAGGATAAAACGATGGGGTCTATTTCTACATAAATAGATCTTGTCTACATCATGTCATCGTTCTTATTGCATTACTCCATTTTCCCATGAACTTAATACACTAGATGCATGCTGCATAGCGGTAGATGTGTGGATTAATAGTAGTAGATGGATGCAGGAGTCGGTTTACTAATCTTGGACGTGATGCCTATATAATGATCATTGCCTATATATCTTTATGATTATTTGAAGTTCTATCAATTGCCAACGGTAATTTGTTCACCCACCGTTTGCTATTTTTCTCGAGAGAAGCCACTAGTGAAAACTACGGCCCTCGGGTCTCTTCTTTATTATATTTGCCTTTTCTTTTATTTTCAGATCTATTGAACCAAAAATACAAAAATACCTTGCTACAATTTATTCCATTTGGCGTTCGATCTACCAAAATTTACAACTCTCTCACGTCCGTTTGCCTATTTCAGGCGCCGTTGCCCGAAAGGGATGGACAACCCCTTTTACACGTTGGGTTGCGAGTATTTGCTATTTGTGTGCAGGTGTTGTTTACGTAGTGTTGCTTGGTTCCCCTACTGGTTCGATAACCTTGGTCTCATGACTGAGGGAAATACCTACCGCTACTGTGCTGCATCATCCCTTCCTCTTTGGGGAAATACCGACATAGCTTCAAGCTGCATCAAAAGGAATTTCTGGCGCCGTTGCTGGGGAGGATCAAGTCAAGATAGTCTCCCGGCCACGCACCAGTTTCTGGCGCCGTTGCCGGGGGGACATCATCAACATCTACCAGGTTCCTAATCACAAATCTCATCTCCTTGCAATTTACATTATTTGCCATTTGCCTCTCGTTTTCCTCTCCCCCACTTCACAAAAATTCGCCGTTTTATTCGCCCTCTTTTTCGTTCGCCTTTTTCTCGTCAGATCTTATGTTTGCTTGAGTTACCATGTGCCTTTTATTTGCTTGCATCCTTGCTTGCTAATAATCTATAGATATGGATCCTAATCCACTTGCTAATCTTTTTAAGAGATCCAATTATGATGAATCAATCACTAGTGAATTGAGTTCACTAGATTATCTGTATGAAGTTTTGCTTGAGATTCATGAATCTGAAAATTGTGATGAAGTGTTAAAATAAGGAATTTATAAAGTTATTCATGATAGCTCTTATATGAAAAGCATGATTGCAATGATGTTATTATAAATTCTATTAATGTCAATTGTGCTAATAATATGCAAAACCCATAGCTTGGGGATGCTAATATTGCTATGTCCACTATTATTGCAATGATCATGATTGGGGTGATAATGATTCTTATGATCTTGATAGTTTATTTAAGCCTCATGATGAATATTTTTGCAATAATATTGAAAGTGGGTTCGGAAGAGTGTCAACTCTAGGTAAAAATAATCCCACTTATTTGGGAGTGTTCAATCTTGTGAAATTTTTGAAAAAGTGGGTTTGGAGAGGTCATGACTTTAGTTGATGTTAATCCCACTATCTTGGAAGATTATAAAACTTTTATGCATGTGGATCATGAAGAGAAAATTTTATACGATAGCTATATTGTTGAATTTGATTATGATCCCACATGTAATTATTATGAGAGAGGCAAATATGGTTGTAGAAATCTTCATGTTACTAAATTACCTCTCATTATATTGAGATCTTCAATGTTTTATTCCTCTTCTTTGCATAGGTTAGATGTTTCTTGTCTTGATAATTTGTTCACTTATAAAATTCCTATGCATAGGAAGTATGTTAGACTTAAATGTGTTTGTCATATGCTTCATGATGCTCTCTTTGTGTTTCAATTCTTATCTTTTGTTTGAGCATCGTTGAAATCTTATGACTAGCTAGGGGCGTAAAAGGATAGCGCTTGTTGGCAGGCAACCCAATGAATAAAATTTATTTTTGTCTCCCAATTTCTGTTCTTGAGTGTTTGCACAATTATGCTACTGTTATGATTGTGTTTTTTATGTTTTAATTAGTGTTTGTGCCAAGCAAAGCCTTTGGGATCATATTGGGTGATAGTTGATTTGATCTTGCTGAAAAATAGAAACTTTGCACGCCATTCGCCGAATTGTTAAAAATCACAGAAGCATGATAAAATAGCCATTCTTTTGGAATAAGATTAACATACAAATTGTTCACGTGGTCCTAATTTTTTCAGAATTTTTGGAGTTACAGAAGTATTCGAAATATCCAGATTGCTACAGACTGTTCTGTTTTTGACAGATTCTGTTTTCTTTGCGTTATGTGCTTGTTTCGATGACTCTATGGTTTTCTTTGATGAGTTTTTGCCATAGAAAAGTTGGAATACAGTAGATATAATGCAAAAATAAAATAAGAATTGGTTTGATACATTACTTATAGTAGTGATTTGTTTTCTTATACTAACGGATCTGACGAAGGTTTTGTTGAGTTTTATGTGATTGGAGTTTTCAAGTTTTGGGTGATGTTACGATGGATGAAGGAATAAGGAGTAAGAAGAGCATAAGCTTGGGCATGCACATGGAATCCCAAGGTATTATCCAAATAGAAGCAAGCAACTAAGCTTGGGGATGCCCCGATGTAACGCCCCGGATTCGATACGCCAGGTGTCTGCCAGTTATTCGCCGTCGTTGCCATGTCATTTGCTTGCGTGTCTCTCTTTGCCATGTCATCATCTGCATTTTTATCATGTCATCATGTACATCTCATTTTGCATACGTGTTCGTCTCATGCATCCGAGCATTTTCCCCGTTGTCCGTTTTGCAATCCGGCACTCCTATGTCTCCCGGCGCCCGCTTTTGCCTCTTTTCGTGTGCGGGTGTTAAACTTTCTCGGAATGGTCCGAGTCTTGCCAAGCGGGCTTGGTATAGCACCGGTGGACCGCCTGTCAAGTTTCGTGCCATTTGGAGGTCGTTTGATACTCCAACGGTTAACCGGGTAACCGTAAAAGCCCCTTCTCTTTGCAGCCCAACACCCCTTTCAAAGTGGCCCAAAACCCATCTAACTCCCCTCCATGCTCTCGGTCGTTCGATCACGATCGTGTGGGCGGAAACCGCTCCTCATTTGGACTCTCCTAGCTCCCTCTACCTATAAATATGCCCTCTCCCCCGAAATTCGCGGATGAATCCTCCCCCCGAAACCCTAGCCTCTTCCCCCGCCGCCACCGGACATGTCCGCCCGCCGCCGGACAAAGTCCGCCGCCGCGCCCTGCCCAATCGGAGGCCGCCACGTGTCCCGCCGGCCTCCCTCTCTCCTCCCGCCGCCGCCAGCCCGCCCGAGCCCAGCTGAGCCCGCCAAGCCCATCGGGGCAGGGTCGGCCGAGCTCGTCCGCCGCCCGTCAGGCGCCTCGCCCGATCCGCCGCCACCGCCGCGGCGCGCCGCCGCCCGGGCGCGCCGCCCCACGCCTCCTCCGGCGCCCGGTCCCGCCTCCGGCCGCCGCCGCGCATGGCGCGCCGCCCAGCCCGCCTCCGGCTCCAGCGCGCAGCCAGCGGTCCCCTGCCCGCCTCGCTCCATGGCGGCCCGCCCGCTCCCCGCCGGCGCCGGCGTCCTTCCCGAGCCGCGCCCCGGCCTCCTCGGTGCCGGATCCGGCCGGGGCCACCCCGGATCCGTCGTCCCCGGTCTTCTCCGGCCTACTCGCGCCCTCTCCGGCCATCTCCGGCCACCTCCACGTTCATCTCCGGCGAGGTCCGGGAAGATGGACGAGATCCACCAGGAATTGAACCAAACGGGATCCCCGCGTCCCGGATATCTCCGTCCCGAGTTGACTTTTCGGAGGGTATATTTTCACCAAGTCCCCAGTTTTTGACATTTTCATGCCATGTTCATCGCATTGTATCTCCATTCATGTAGCTCTGTTTTGTGCGTGTAATATGTCAAATTGTTCGTCTCGATGAGTACATCATTTCATCTCATTGCATCATATTCATTTGAGCTCATATTGATGCCCGAAATGCTGTTAGAAGAGTGCTATATGATGTTAACCTGCTGAAACTGTCAGAACATGCACTTTTGTCATTTTTGCCATGATTGATGTGTGCATCCTTTGAGGTTGATGTATTCTTGTGGCATTTGTGCCTTATGTATGTATCCCCATCTATTATATAATGTTGATGTAATGATATCCACCTTGCAAAAGCGTTTCAATATGCGGGTCTATCCTTGGTGGGACCTTCGAGTTTCTTTTGGATAGGGTCGCATATTGGACGTGATAAGTTGGTATCAGAGCCTCGACCGACCCTAGGAGCCCCCTTGATTGATCGTGTCGTTTGGCCGTTGTTGAGTCTAGAAGAAAACTGTTCTTGGAGTCTAGTTATATCGGAGAGTAGGATTTCTTTTTACTCCTCAGCCCCTTCGTCGCTCTGGTCAGGAATCTTGACGTAGGTGTTTTGAATTACTCCTCTTCCCTTTCAAACTTTCTTTAGGATCACGCAGTTGGTTTTCCGATCGTTGTTCCTCAGCTCTTTGCATCCGGTGCATTTCTCGTCATGGCGATTCGACCCTCTTTGTTTTGCAAGTTCAATCCTCAGCTATCCAAAAGGAACTCGAAGGTCCCACCAAGGATAGACCCGCATATTGGGCATGATAAGTTGGTATCAGAGCCTCAACCGACCCTAGGAGCCCCCTTGATTGATCGTGTAGTTTGGCCGTTGTTGAGTCTTGAAGAAAACAATTTTTGGAGTCTAGTTATATCGGAGAGTAGGATTTCTTTTTACTCCTCAGCCCCTTCGTTGCTCTGGTCAGGAATCTTGACGTAGGTGTTTTGAATTACTCCTCTTCCCTTTCAAACTTTCTTTAGGATCACGCAGTTGGTTTTCCGATCGTTGTTCCTCAGCTCTTTGCATCTGGTGCATTTCTCGTCATGGCGATTCGACCCTCTTTGTTTTGCAAGTTCAATCCTCAGTTGTCTTCTTTTCCCACCCGCCCACCCCTTTTTTTCTTCTCGGAACCGGAGCCCGTGATCGAGTATCCATCCTACTCGTGCGGAATCTTTGCTTTCTTTCCTCAATGACTTCAACCGGTGTTTTCTCTTCAAGATATTCATAGCTTCCCCTTCCAAGTTGCCTTTGTTTTCCCGCCCTCCCACCCTTTTTCTTCCCGGAGTTTGAGTCTGTTTCGATCATCAATTTCATTCGTATGGAGCCTCTTCAGTCTTCCATCAATCATTTCAACCGGTGGTTTCTCGTCTTGTTCGTCATTCTTCATCCCTTTTTTTTCCGGTGCACTCAATTCAAGTTTTTTGGGTTGATCACATTCTTTTCCTTGGATCAAGTGTTTTCCCTGCTCGTTCGCCTCTCGCCAATTTATCCTTCCGGAGTGTCAACACATCTCAGGAGATTCGCCTGTGTTCGAATCAATTCGAGGTTGTCACCTCATTCAAATATTTCAATTGTTCCGGTGCATCATCTATTTGTTCATCATCCCTTTCCAACGGTGTTTCTCTTCAGTGGGCCCTAACCCACAGGTCTTTCCCAGGATCTTACCTGACTCTTTTAATTTCCCCGGAGTTATTCTCAATTCTTTTCGGAGTTTGACGTAAGTATGATTTTCATCAGTCAGATGCCTTCTCCAAGATCTCATTCAAATTCTTTTCATTGTTGGCTCAACCTGTTCGTTTTTCATTCTCTCGGAGTGCCTCAACAAATTTTGGTGGTGTTTCTCATCGTCTTTCTCATATTTGAAGATAGAAGAAGAGTTTTTCATATCATCCTCTCGATTTATTCCATTTGTCAGATATTCCTTTTCTCACCCATCCGGAGTATTTCAGAAGTTGATTTCCGTTTTGTTTCACCGGAGGCCATCGTTTCAGAAGAATTATTCGTCCTCACATTTCAGCTACCGTTATCCGATTATCCCGGTGCATCTGTCAACTGCTCTTTAATCAGCTCATGATCTCTTTGTTCTTGTGCATCTAAATCCCCTCTAGCTTATTGGTTCTTCTAATTCTTCCCGGTGATTCATTCTCTTTCGTCAGTCATTTCCGAATTCTTACGGTGGCTCGTTCAAGATTCTTTTTCCTTGATTATCATTTTAATCCATTCGTTCTTTTCAACCTACCGGTGATTCATGAAGTCCTTCTCAAGTTTGCGACATGTCACTTCTCAATCCTTTTCAAGAAGAATAAGTAGTATGCAAATCCATTGCTTCTCATCAATTTAATTGGTGGAGGATAAGCATAACATAATTCTTATTCTCATTTCATTGTGGTCAAGTTGTTTAATTCTTTCTTTGGAGATTGTTCGTGATGAGTGATTTTCTCGGATCTAAGTCGTTCATCTTTTCTTTTCCGGAGTTCAAATTTACTCGACCATCTCGTCGGAACCTCCGTCTAAATCACCGCAAGACTTAATCCTTATTCTTTCCATCCTTCAATTGTATCTCATCATCCTTTTGTTACCGGAGTTCTTCACGGTGGCTCGTCATGATTTAATTCACTCCTCAAGTGTTCATCAAGATTCTTGTTCAAGGAGTTCTAGTATCTTTTGTTCTTGCATCTCGAAGTGCAATTAATTCTTCGTATTCTTCTAAAGTGGAGTTTTGCATTTCTTCGTTCTTCTCAGCTATTCTATCATTTCCGTTTGTGGCCGGTTATCACCTTATGATCTTGAGATGTTACCTATAAGACCACGACAAGCTCATTCTTTCGTTGTTGATTTTCTCAACAACTCCATTCAATCCTTCCTTCTAGGTTCATTTCATTCCTTCCTTTTAATTCTTCCGGAGGTTTTGCGTTGCTTATGTCGTCAAGTGTCATTCCATCTTGTGAAGTTTGTGTTCTATTCGTTCCTTGTTCAACCGGAGTGCTGCCTAAATCCTTTCAGTCTTATTCATTTCTTATCTCGTTCGAACCGGAGTGGTTCATAGCCCATCTGATTCTGTGAGCTTCCGATTCTCGTCATTCTCGTCGTTCCTCTCTTCTCGAGTGCTCTCGATTCTTTGCTTCTTCTCTTGAGTTCTTGTTTCACCTCTTCCCTTTTCCCTTCCGTCTCGGTCCTGAGATCTCGGGACGAGATCTCTTGTTAGTGGAGGAGTGTTGTAACGCCCCGGATTTGATGCGCCAGGTGTCTGCCAGTTATTCGCCGTCGTTGCCATGTCATTTGCTTGCGTGTCTCTCTTTGCCATGTCATCATCTGCATTTTTATCATGTCATCATGTACATATCATTTTGCATACGTGTTCGTCTCATGCATCCGAGCATTTTCCCCGTTGTCCGTTTTGCAATCCGGCACTCCTATGTCTCCCGGCGCCCGCTTTTGCCTCTTTTCGTGTGTGGGTGTTAAACTTTCTCGGAATGGTCCGAGTCTTGCCAAGCGGCCTTGGTATAGCACCGGTAGACCGCCTGTCAAGTTTCGTGCCATTTGGAGGTCGTTTGATACTCCAACGGTTAACCGGGTAACCGTAAAAGCCCCTTCTCTTTGCAGCCCAACACCCCTTTCAAAGTGGCCCAAAACCCATCTAACTCCCCTCCATGCTCTCGGTCGTTCGATCACGATCGTGTGGGCGGAAACCGCTCCTCATTTGGACTCTCCTAGCTCCCTCTACCTATAAATATGCCCTCTCCCCCGAAATTCGCGGATGAATCCTCCCCGAAACCCTAGCCTCTTCCCCGCCGCCACAGCCATGTCCCGCCGCCACGGACAAAGTCCGCCGCCGCGCCTGCCTAATCGTAGGCCGCCACGTGTCCCTTGGCCTCCCTCTCTCCTCCCGCCGCCAGCCCGCCCGAGCCAGCTGGGCCCGCCAAGCCCATCGGGGCGGGGTCGGCGAGCTCGTCCGCCGCCCGTCAGCGCCTCGCCCGATCCGCCGCCACCCGTCAGGCGCCTCGCCCGCAAGGGTGCGCGCCGCCACGCCTCCTCCGGCGCCCGGTCCCCGCCTCCGGCCGCCGCCTTGGCGCCGCCGCCCAGCCCGCCTCCCGGCTCCAGCGCGCCGCCCGCGGTCCCCTGCCCGCCTCGCGCCATGGCGGCCCGCCGCTCCCCGCCGGCGCCGGCGTCCTTCCCGAGCTGCACCCCAGCCTCCTCGGTGCCGGATCCGGCCAGGGCCACCCCGGATCCGTCGTCCCCGGTCTGCTCCGGCCTCCCCGCGCCCTCTCCGGCCATCTCCGGCCACCTCCACGTTCATCTCCGGCGAGGTCCGGGAAGATGGATGAGATCCACCAGGAATTGAACCAAACGGGATCCCCGCTCCCGGATATCTCCGTCCGAGTTGACTTTTCGGAGGGTATATTTTCACTAAGTCCCCAGTTTTTGACATTTTCATGCCATGTTCATCGCACTGTATCTCCGTGCATGTAGCTCCGTTTTGTGCGTGTAATATGTCAAATTGTTCGTCTCGATGAGTACATCATTTCATCTCATTGCATCATATTCATTTGAGCTCATCTTGATGCCCGAAATGCTGTTAGAAGAGTGCTATATGATGTTAACCTCTTTGGCTGCCGAACATGCACTTTTGTCATTTTGCCATGATTGATGTGTGCATCCTTTGAGGTTGATGTATTCTTGTGGCATTTGTGCCTTATGTATGTATCCCCATCTATTATGTAATGTTGATGTAATGATATCCACCTTGCAAAAGCGTTTCAATATGCGGGTCTATCCTTGGTGGGACCTTCGAGTTCCTTTTGGATAGGGTCGCATATTGGGCGTGATACCCGAGTGGCATCCCCTCTTTCTTTTAACGACCATTGGTATTTTACTCGAAGCTATATTTTTATTCACCAAATACTATGAGTTTTGCTTGGAGCATCTTGTATGATATGAGTCTTTACTTGTTTTGCTTTGTGTTCTAAGTCTTGAATCCTTGCTGGACACACCTATTTTAGAGAGCCAAAATTATGCCATGACTTGTTAGAATCGCTCTCTATGCTTCACTTAAATTTTTATGAGCTATGGAATTGCTCTAGTGCTTCACTTAAATATTTTTGAGCAAGGTGTGCTTTGTTACTTTTGAAGAAATGCTCTCATGCTTCACTTAGATTTATTTGAGAGTTAGTAATTTTTTTAAGAAATTCTCTCTTGCTTCACTTAGATTAATTTTAGAGAAAGAATATTATGCTCATGATCTTCACTTATATTTGATTGAGCTTATCAAAAGCAACACATGAAAATTACTCCGAAGTGATAGATATCCAAGAAGTATATAATAAAAACTTTCATGAAGATCATTGGACAAAATAAACTTGATTGTTGGTAATAGTTTTGAGATGTGATGATGTGATATGTGAGTCATGTTGATGAGTAATTGTGCTTTAGTAAGAATATTGGTGTTAAGGTTTGTGATTCCCTATCCAAGCACGAAAGTCAATAGTCATGCAATGAAATTACATCCTACTTGTGGTGCATTATTCAGTGTTAATTATGCTTAATGATCTCTTATGAGATTATTCGTTTCTTGGTTGGTCGCTTCTCAATCTTTTGCTAGCCTTCATTTTGCACTAAGTAT
This sequence comes from Aegilops longissima, assembly GCA_021605205.1. Lineage (NCBI taxonomy): Eukaryota > Viridiplantae > Streptophyta > Magnoliopsida > Poales > Poaceae > Aegilops > Aegilops longissima. Next base: position 258,876,445 of record CM038678.1, read on the forward strand.
GATCTCTACTTGTGCATCAAAAATCCTTTAAACCACTCTTGCCATATGAGTCCACTATATCTACCTATATGCGGTATTATTTTGCCGTTCTAAGGAAATTTTTATGTGCCTTCTCTTATTTTCAAAATAATCTTCTCTTTTGTGTGTTCGTACCGCTCGCGAGGCGGTGAGGGGTGGCTAATATTTTCCATGCTAGATGTGTTATTCTCTCGATGAGTGTTTATTCACTTGTCATTGCACGAGAGTAAGGCAAAGGTATTAGGGACCCAGTCCCAAAATGAAAAATGAATTTACTTTATGTTGTCAAATAATAAATTCCTTGGGAAGTGTTGGTATGGAGGGCACCTGTGGATACGGTTAGCCATGGAAAGTGGAAGTATGGTGGAAAAAGGAATAAACTTTATTTTATGTTTGGGAACCGCCTATGATATATCTAGCATGGAAAGTGTTGGAAACTCTAAGTCATTTTCGTTGGTGGGAAAATTATACCTCCAAAAATGTTTTTATCTCTAAGTTTTTTGCTTTGAGCTCTGGCACCTCTACAAATCCCTACTTCCCTCTGTGAAGGGCCTTTCTTTTACTTTATGCAATTTTTATTTTGAATTTGAGTCTCCATCTTCTCTTATAAAGCACCAACTAGGAGGCACTATGATCGTACTTGAGCATTGGGTGTAGCTAATATGTGAGTGTGTTTCATGAATGGATCAATGATTGAGCATGATGGGCTAGTGATAACTTATTTTAGCGTTGATATTTTTAAAGACATGGTTGCTTGTTTATATGCTTAAGTATTTAAGTCATCACGTCACAACTAGACTATTGCTTTGAATCATATAAAAGTCCAAATGTCCATGCTATAAAGAAAAGAATATGAGATCACATGTTAGGCAACATTCCACATCAAAAATTCTGTTTTTATCATTTACCTACCCGAGGACGAGCATGAATTAAGCTTGGGGATGCTAACACGTCTCCAACGTATCTATAATTTTTGATTATTCCATGCTGTTATATTCTCATTCTTGGATGTTTTATAATCATTTTATAGTCATTTAATATCATCTTTGGTACTAACCTATTGACATAGTGCCAAGTGCCAGTTGCTTTTTTCTGCATGTTTTTACCAAACGGAGTCCAAACGCAACGAAACTTTTTGTGGATTTTTTTGGACCAGAAGACATCCAGTGGGCCGGAGAAGCGCCTGGGGGGGTGCTCCGAGGGGATCACAACTCACCATGGCGCGCCTGGAGGCCCAGGCGAGGCCTGGTGGGTTGTGCCCACCTCGGGTGCCCCCCGGACCGCATCTTTCCTCTGTAAATACCCCAATATTCTAGAAACCCTAGGGGAGTCGATGAAAATCGATTCCATCCGCCGCAAGTTCCAGAACCACCAGATCCAATCTAGACACCATCATGGAGGTGTTCATCATGCCCATTGGTGCCTCTCGGATGATGTGCGAGTAGTTCTTTGTTGACCTATGGGTCCATAGTTAGTAGCTAGATGGCTTCCTCTCTCTCGTTTGATTCTCAATAAAATGGTCTCTTGGAGATCCATACGATGTAACTCTTTTTGCGGTGTGTTTGTTGGGATCCGATGAACTTTGAATTTATGATCAGATCTACCATTTTATCCATGAAAGTTATTTGAGTCTTCTTTGATCTCTTATATGCATGATTACTTATAGCCTCGTATTTATTCTTTGATATTTGGGTTTTTGTTTGGCCAACTTGATCTATTTATCTTGCAATGGGAAGAGGTGCTTTGTAGTCGGTTCGAACTTACGGTGCTTGATCCCAGTGACACAAGGGGAACCGACACGTATGTATCGTTGCTATTAAGGATAAAATGATAGGGTCTATTTCTACATAAATAGATCTTGTCTACATCATGTCATTGTTCTTATTGCATTACTCCATTTTGTCACGAACTTAATGCACTAGATGCATGCTGGATAGCGTCGATGTGTGGAGTAATAGTAGTAGATGCAGGCAGGAGTCGGTCTACTAATCTTGGACGTGATGACTATATAATGATCATTGCCTGGATATCGTCATGATTATTTGAAGTTCTATAAATTGCCCAACAGTAAATTTTTCACCCACCATTTGCTATTTTTCTCGAGAGAAGCCACTAGCGAAACCTACGGCAACCAGGTTTCTTCTTTATTATACTTGCCTTTGTGATCTATTTTTTTCTTTAATTTTCAGATTTATTAAACCAAAAATACAAAAATACCTTGCTGCAATTTATTCTATTTGGCGTTCGATCTATCAATATTTACAACTCTCTCACGTTCGTTTGCCTATTTCAGGCGCCGTTGCCCGAAATGGATCGACAACCCCTTTTACACATCGGGTTGCGAGTATTTGTTATTTGTGTGCAGATGTTGTTTACGTAGTGTTGCTTGGTTATCCTACTCGTTCGATAAGCTTGGTCTCATCACTGAGGGAAATACCTACCACTGCTATGCTGCATCATCCCTTCTTCTTTGGGGAAATACCGATGTAGCTTCAAGCCGCATTAGGATGGTGTCTGTTTATCACAATCTTCTACAGGAATTTTTATTCTGGTTTGTAGGTCAGCGATGCTTTCAAATCAAGGTTGTATGGCGCTAGCTTCTGTTTGTCCCCTTCGATGGTTGTCCCACAGAAGTATATATCCTCCCGAGACAAGAAATCATGGAGCTCACCTGGTATGGAGGGCGCGTGTATGATGTGGTACACCAAAACATCATTTTCGAGGCACAGCTGAAGGACGGCGGCGCACTGAATCTTCCCAATGGCACGCTCCATGGTACTGTGCGTCGAGACTGATGGCCTTCATCTCTACCTTTTGGAGAGAGTTGGATACATTGTTGATCCACTTCCGAACAACCCTTCGGTGGTCGGTGACGGTGGCAACTATGCTCAACGAGCCTTCGACGAGGACATGTTGGACGCTAAAAACCTGCATTGGGATCTCCTTCGCCATTTCGAACCGCTGGACTGGAGGGCTATGGTTTGGAGAATTAGGATTAGATGGCTAGTCTAACTGAAGAAGCTGATTATTTAAAGGGGCTTCAGAATTAATCCAGGAGCATGTGAAGAGGTTAAAATAATATGAATGCAGTGGGGTTTGGATGCAAATGAAGATGAAGGAGAGGTGAAGAAGCCGAGGAAAATCGGTTCCCGATGGAGAAGTAAACGGGAGAAGTGGCCTGCAGGTAGTTGATTAGATGGCTAGGTAGACTAAAAGAAAAGGCTATGCGGGTAGACTGAGGAGTGGTACCTGTCCATGTACGTGCCCATCCTTCTAGCGCTACATGTGCCATCGGCTAGTTGAGGTCACTCTTTCGAATCACCGTGGCGAGATATTTTATGATTCCTTTTTATTTCTGCACCCCTCCTGATAGGTGGGACCTATGCAAACAGATATAAAAAATGTGTCGTAGCTGGTTCGAATGGATATTGGCGCGTGCGTGGGAGACACAACATTCTCTGGTTAAGGAATATGCGGTTATCCTCAAAAAAGAAAAAGAAAACCTTCTTCGCGCTTCCGCATGCACGAGAATTTGGTTCTGCTCGCAATATGGATGATACCTGGAGGATGAAGTGAACCCAGAGGCATGCTAGCATGCGATACCTATTTCCGCTATAGAGTACTACTCCGTATGTTCCTACTAGTAGTAGCACAATTGTGGTACACTTGATGGTCCAAATATTATTCATTCGGTCCTCATAGTGAAGTGACAAGACCCTGCGCCCGAGGTGACACCAGTACAGGCGGAGTGTTCGGGTTCCTCGCCTCGTCTCCCTCTCCCCCAGCACCACTCCATCTCCATCTCTGTCTCGCCGAAGATCCTGAGGTCACTCTTCATGATCTCACAATGCCCCTGCGTACCCTCGCCTAGCTCGCCTCCCCCAGTACCACTATTCCCTCGCTAGCCGCTCCAACACTGAGAGCCTTCTCCCCCGTAAATCAAGCCCCCAAAGACCCCACCTTCCAAAGTCCACCATGGCCGAACGCGAACCGCGCAACATCTATATGAGCCACGATTGGAGCAATCTCCCCAGTGACATCCTCGACCTCTATTGTTCGTGTATGGGTATGTTGAGCGCCCTGCCGCTGGCTGCATGCTCGAGGGACATGCACATGGCCATTGTCGAAGCGAGGCCTAAGCTTTTCAAGACACCCTGCTTGCTGCTATCTAGTCATGAGAGATTTGCTCACCATGATATGGAGACGTACATGATGCCCCTTGACTTCAATCCGACCTCCATTAGCCAAAACTTCTTTGCAGGTATGTAGTGGGTCGCCATAAATTATTTCCCTCGACTTCGATCTGATCACCATCGCCCGAAACTTCTTGGCAGGTATGTACTGGGTCGGCATGAACTCCCACTGGATGGCTGCCGTCAGACAAGACCGGAAAAAGTTGGTGCTCGTGAACTTCCACACCTCCCATGAGATTATCCTTTCTATGTTGGATTATATAGGGTTTTACCATCGCGGTCCAAGTCATCTAGATTACAAAGTCAGTTGGACGCACCTTGTTTTACAGAAGATTGTAATCTACCAAGTGCCCACATGATATGCAAATTACGCACACTTCAAGCTAATTGCCTTGTTCGACCGCGGACTCGCCTATCTTTCCGCTGGTGCCTTCTTCAGCCGGAGACAGCTTGATACGTCTCCATCGTATCTACTTTTCCAAACACTTTTGCCCTTGTTTTGGACTCTAACTTGCATGATTTGAATGGAAGTAACCCGGACTGACATTGTTTTCAGCAGAATTGACATGGTGTTATTTTTGTGCAGAAATAGAAGTTCTCAGAATGACCTGAAACTTCACGGAGAATATTTTTGGAATTAATGAAAAATACTGACGAAAGAATCAAGACCAGGGGGCCACACCCTGCCCACAAGGGTGGGGGGCACGCCTACCCCCTGGGTGCGCCCCCTGTCTCGTGGGCCCCTTGAGGCTCCACCGACCTCAACTCCAACTCTATATATTCATGTTCGGGGAGAAAAAAATCAGAGAGAAGGATTCATCACGTTTTACGATATGGAGCCGCCGCCAAGCCCTAATCTCTCTCGGGAGGGCTGATCTGGAGTCCGTTCTGGGCTCCGGAGAGGGGAATCCGTCGTCGTCATCATCATCAACCATCCTCCATCACCAATTTCATGATGCTCACCGCCGTGCGTGAGTAATTCCATCGTAGGCTTGCTGGACAGTCATGGGTTGGATGAGATTTATCATGTAATCGAGTTAGTTTTGTTTGGGTTTGATCCCTAGTATCCATTATGTTCTGAGATTGATGTTGCTATGACTTTGCTATGCTTAATGCTTGTCACTAGGGCCCGAGTGCCATGATTTCAGATCTGAACCTATTATGTTTTCATGAATATATGTGAGTTCTTTATCCTATCTTGCAAGTCAATAGTCACCTACTATGTGTTATCATCCGGCAACCCCGAAGTGACAATAATCGGGACCACTCCCGGTGATGACCGTAGTTTGAGGAGTTCATGTATTCACTAAGTGTCAATGCTTTGGTCCGGTACTCTATTAAAAGGAGGCCTTAATATCCCTTAGTTTCCAATAGGACCCCACTGCCACGGGACGGTAGGACAAAAGATGTCATGGAAGTTCTTTTCCATAAGCACGTGGGACTATATTTGGAATACATGCCTACATTACATTGATGAACTGGAGCTAGTTCTGTGTCACCCTATGTTATAATTGTTGCATGAAGAATCGCATCCGACATAATTATCCATCACTGATTCAATGCCTACGAGCTTTTCACATATTGATCTTTGCTTAGTTACTTTACCATTGCCACTGTTATAATTATGACTCTCAGGCCGGGCTCTAAAAAGATCCTAAAAAAAGGCCTGACTCTCAAAAAAAAGAATAAGGACTCTTAGGCCAACATGTGGGCGCCACCGGTGTTTTCGTGCGCTTGCACGCCGAATGCATATTGGCGCATGTCCGAAATTCATGCTACCTTTTCATACCCAATCTCCCGCCCCTCCCCCACCTCTGGAATCTCGATTCCTACTCCAGTTCCCCCAAATCCCCCTCCTATACTCCCTGTACTCAAGCACACTATCATGTCGCCGGTCAACGCGGATCTCCGAGCCAGAGATCCTGAGGTCAGTCCTGCCTTCGGGCGCTGCGTGCTGTCGCTCAACAGTGGCATGGCCGCGCTTGATGACCAGTTTGTCGGCGAAGTGCTGATGGTAACCATCAACGGCGACCGGCCTCCCGTCTCGCCAGACGACCTTCTCAAAGCTCTTGGCATTCCGCACGACATCCAAATAGGTGACTTGCTCGTCGAAGTCTGTCCGCCACCGGCTGATTTCTTCGTCAGGTTCCGGACAACTTTCGACTAGAGTCGTGTGTTCAAATCTTCCTGTTGTTTGTTCTGCAATGGCGAGCTAGTGAGCTTTGATCGGTGGCACCCAGGATGGGGCTCGGTGCCCTCTGAGCTTGAGTTTTTAACAAAGCTGACCTTCCACGGCATGCCTCGACATGCTTGGAACAACGAGTCCATGAATGAGCTTATCGACGACCTTGGAGGTGAGCTCGTAAGTATGTTTGTTCCTCCAGATAGCTGGGCTCTGACGGTTATGGCATGGATGAAGAAGCCGTCCACCATACTAATGGTGATTGGTATTGAGATACCGGTGCAGGAATGGGGGTTGTACTATTTGTCGCTACCAAGGCCGCCGCGGACCATGTTAGGGATGTACCTGTATCGAGTGTTCATGCATGTCGAAGAAGTGGTCAATCCATCAATCGAAGCCATGCCGCCACCGTGGTGCCAGGGTCTGTCGACGACGTCCATTATAGGAGTCAACGTCAGACTTTCCCCGTTTTGGTTGGAACGATGGATGGCACAAGTCCTACTCCATCGCGTGGTGGAGGCCACTGCTTCTTTGGGAGAAGAGGCAGGGCTGGCTGCCTGGATGTGCTCTAATTTGAGGTAACAACTGAATCTTGTTAGATACTAGTTAAATCCGAGCTATGGGTGTGAAGCACCGATGTGCCAGTACATTTAATTGTGACCTGTTCTATTTTTGTACATGAACTCTTTTTAGAAAGGGTTGTACATCAACTTAATGTGCTAGTAGAACTTATTGTGTTGTCTATCTGTTTTCTTTGCACATCATTCAAGATATTTCCCCATCATTGGTAAAGACGATGAACTGTTATGTACGAGTTCGTTCGTTTCAACATAGCCCTACCCGTAGCGATCCACTGCTTCCACCCTGATTGTGCCGCGTGCGTGAAATTTTTGTATGCAAGTTATGTGTGTTATGATGTTCTATATGATCGTGTCAACTATATAAGTTTTTACTGAGCATCAGCAATGCATATGGCTGAAAGATGTATTTACGAGCATCGACCGATGGGTCTCTCTCTCTCTCTCACACACCCACAAGTGGGACCCATTGAATTATTTCTTCACTCATGATAGCTTTTAATTAGGTTCCAATGTACTCTAACTTTTTTCTTAAGTTATTAATTGAGCTCAGTGACTTCAACAAGTTATGCAGAAGCCTTGTTTGGGCCTTTTCGGCGTCGCTGAATGTGGGCTGAGTAGCCATGTAAAGTTGTAATGTACTACACATGCCTTTTTTTAACATCAGCAATGCAACTGGGCCGACAATTGTACATAATATCCGGGTCAACTTGTTATTCTCCGCCCCGCTGGGCTGCAAATCTTTCCTAGGAGGGATGCATTAGGCTTAACAAGAAAATGGGCTTTAAGAAATAATAAATGGGATGCAATTATTAAAACTGGGCAGTAACTATAAAATATGCACCAAACACGTAACTAGTTTAAAAAATATTTTTTTTTGGATTTTGAAAATTTTAATTTCATTACTTGTTGCACGCGCAATATTTTGTTGGATTTTTACGTAATATAAATTTATTTTGAAATTATATTTAATTTGACCAGAAATTTCGGGATAAAAATATTTCGGATCCCATCAAAATGTGGGAAATTTTATTGAATTCTGTTTTGAGCAGTTGGTTGAAATTATTAATCATTGTCCTAGCTAGAAAATCCAACAACTTAGTCAATATAAACGATTCTAGATGCAGTGACCGTACGATGTCCATCCAACGACCATCGTGCTTCTTTAACCTCTGGTCTTCTTGCTCCAGCCGCCCAAACCAGTGCCGGCCGTGCCGCCTGCTCCTACCTCCCGTGTTCGGCTGTCCTGCCACCGCTGGCCATGCCATCCCTCTATACTCACCCACACCTCCTGTTATTCTCCGGCGACGGTAGCCTCACACCGCAGCCGAAGCAGTCAGCGCACGTACTCCCCTCCTCATGGGCATCCACTGCCGCGTCTTCCTCGGCTCCGTGTCATTCCCTTGCTAGGCCTCGCCATCGTCCACCGCCTTGGTGCTCTCGGCACATCATGGTCAACGTGGTCAACAAAGGACAGCCATCGGAAGAGGACTTTAGGCGGTGAGGCTGATAGCTGGACCCACCAGCTACATCTTTGAACACAAGGAAGTGCCTCCTTATTACTCACAAAATAAAAATGATTCCTCCCCCTGACAGCTGGGACCGACCAGCTATATCTTCGCATGCAAGGAAGTGCGTCCTTATCATCCTTGACCGCTGGGACCCACCCGGTCAAAGCGTACGTAGTGTTGTTTGTCTGGTCGCGAACGTGTACGTACATACCGGTCGATCATTCTCTCTGCAAGTATGAACCGTGGCTGAGTAAGTAGCGGCACGTGTCATTGTAGAGCGCCCGGCATAGCAGTTCACGTAGTCCCGTCTAAGTCATGTACACGTACGTACAACCACATGGTAAAAAATACGGCCATGTACGTACATACGGGCTGGGTCTCGAGCGTGTACTCGCGCATATATAAGGACTACTAGGGCTTGTGTACATGGAGAGGCAACGGACGGCAGCAACGGTGTCCTGTTCATCGGGTAGCGAACCGGCTAGGTAGGAATGAAGAAACAATGTCATGTTCATCGCGAGGCAACTGACTGGGTCGGAATGCATCCTGTTCAATGGGAGCCAACCAGCTTGGATGGAACAGCCGAAACGGGGTCTGGCGTACCGCAGAACGAAGGGAACAGCCTTCTGTTCGACCGGCCACGGTCGAAATGGGATCCTGTTCATCGGGTGGGGTCTGGCATACCACAAAATGGAGGAAATGGACTTGTGTTAGAGTGCCTATGGTCGAAACAGGGTCCTGTTGATTGGGAGGGGTGTGGCATACCGCAAAACGGAGGAAACGGACTTGTGTTGGAGCGCCTACAGTCGAAACGGGGTCCTGTTCATCCACTGTGTACTGCCTCACTCCAGCGTCCACGGGCTACTGTTCATCCACCGTCGACCTCCTCCAGCCCCCACGGGCTACTGTTCATCCAGCCTCCATCGGCTACTGTTCATAGAGCCTCCACGAGGTCCTATTCATCCACACCCAACCGGCTGGGGTGCGGCGGCCTCCTCGGGGTCCTGTTCATCCAGCGGCAACGGTCTACTACCACGGGGTCCTTTTCATCCAACCCCCAGCGGGAACTTTTCATCCATAGCAAACCAACCGGCTCGACTCACCACTTCTCGACTCGTTCTGCGAACCGCACGTATGGTAGGAACAGTCAATGTTCATCGAGAGGCAACCCAACACCGGCTGGCTAAGTCTCGCATGAGGGCTCGATCGGCTTCAGTAAGCAGCACCAGTGATCGATCGCTCGGGTTCAGTTAGCAGCAGCAGCGAAGGAATTGCTCGGGTTCAATCAGCAGCGAATGAATCGCTCGGGTTCAGTTAACAGCCAAGGGATCAATCGCTCGGGTTCAGTAACGTGCGATCGCTCCGGGTTCAGCATACGCACGTACACGAGAGAAACACGCAAACCACAGTGCATTGCTCATCCCCGACTACCCACCGTAACCGGGAACTCCCCGATATTTTCCTCGCCCTCGCTTCTACCACGGTTTTTTCTGTCATGGACGGCCCAAAGAATGTCATGCAGCTGCGTTTCTGGCCCACCCAGGACGAGAAGTCCATTTTTGTCATGATTTTTGTCATAGAAGTAGGAGCCCACCACATCTATGATGATACCGGGTTTTGGAAACAATTATCCTCAAAGAAGTGTCATAAGCATGACAGAAAAAATTTGTTCGGCCCAAAATGTCACGGATGTGTCTTTTTTTGTAGTGTACGTTGGAAATGTATCAGCATCCCCAAGCTTAATTCCTACTCTTCCTCGAGTAGGTAAAGGATAAAATTAATAATTTAAGAAGTGTGAATGCTGGCAAAGTGCATAAGTTTGATCAATGATAAGTTGAATCACTTCTCCATCATAATAGCAATTCTTTCTCATAAAACTCATCATGGTAAAGTAGCAACCAATTCACATGTTAAGGTTCAAACAATGAATTCTCTTGAAACTCAGCAACCTATATTCTTAGTCACCAAACAACTGCAATTCAACTTATTCAACATAGTCTAAGTAAGAGCTCCACATACTCAACCATCATATAGTCTTCTATGATTGCTAACACTCACCGCATACACATGAGCAAAACGTTTCAACCGGACACATAGAAGATAGGGGCTTATAGTTTCGCCTCCCAACGTATTCACCTCAAGGGCGATGTCAACAATAACAACTCATGCTACCCGTATCCAACTATATATATGTGCCTCTCACCACATGATGCTTGCCAAAAGAGAAAAATAAAAAGGAATAGAGAGAAAAACTTTGACTCTTGCATGAAAGTAAATACATAAAAGTAAAAGATAGGCCCTTCGCAGAGGGAAGCAGTGGTTGCCATGCGCTTTTTGTTTGTATGCTCCACCCCTTAGTGCAAAAGAACGTCACATTATATTGCCCCTTATGCTAGCAACCTTTATTATGCAGTCTGTCGCTTTTATTCTTTGCCATCACAAGTTTGTACAACGCTTTATTTTCTCTTACACTAAATGATTTAACACTTTTATAAGCAATTTTTATTGCGATATTGCACCGATGACAACTTACTTGAAGGATCTTACTCAATTCTTAGGTAGGTATGGTGGACTCTTGCAAATAAGATTTGGGTTTAAAGGTTTTGGATGCACAAGTAGTATCTCTACTTGGTGCGGAATTTTTGGCTAGCAAATATGGGGGGCAAGCACCACATGTTGAAGGATCTATGACAATATAACTTCTATGTGAATATGAACCAACATAAATCATTACGTTGTCTTCCTTGTCGAACGTCAACAATTTTGGCATGTAATATTTTGATGGGGGCTCACAATCACAAAAGATTTCCATGATAGTGTATTTGCATGCGAAAGTTCTCTTCCTTCTACTAATCATTCATGAATTGCTTGTATGACCAATATTCCGATTGTCAAGCCTCAAAAGATTTCACTTTCTAAACCGATTGTGAAGCTACCACTAGGCATGATATGAACATATAATTTCAACTTCATTACATTCGTTTTATTCAACAGTTTACTCATATGATATAAGTGAAGCAGAAGAGTAAATAACAAGCTACTCCAAAAAGATACTCCCTCCGTTCCTTGATATAAGGTGTATAGATTTTTGAGAAAAAATCTAAAATATAAGGTGTATTGCGTTGCACCACTCATTTGGATAAATTTTTTGGGTTTTGACTACATTTCCTTATATCAGGCAAGCTCCTCTATTTTCTCATATAAATTAGTTAGGTGGAATCTCGCCCAAAACTTGTGAAATTTTCCCTCCACATGCATTCTTTAATTTCCACGCCAAAAACTATACACCCTATATTTAGGAACTGAGGGAGTATACGTGAAGATCAATCGAGTAGTTAAGTGAATAGATAGCTATGTGAGGACTCTCTCTCTTATTTAAAACTTTCAGATCTAAGTATTTTATTAAAACAACAATCAAAATGAAAATAAAATGACATTTCAAGGATAGCACAACTCATGTGAAGAAGCAAAATCTTAGGATCAACCGATACTAACCGATAATTGTTGATGAAGAAAGGTGGGATGCCTACCGGGGCATCCCCAAGCTTAGATGCTTGATACTTCTTGAAATATTATCTTGGGATGCCTTGGGCATCCCTAGGCTTGAGCTTTTGTGTCTCCTTAATTCCTTTTATATCACGGTTTCCCTAAATCTTAAAAACTTCATCCATACAAAACTCAAGAAGAACTCGCGAGATAAGTTAGTATAAACCAATGCAAAAACCTTATCATTCTCTACTGTAGCAAATCACAAAAATTATTATTCAACATTGCATACTAAATGCCTCTGCATATTTAATACTCCTATCTTCAAATAGAATCATTAAACAAGCAAACATATGCAAACAATGCAAACAAAACAACAATCTGCCAAAACAGTACAGTTTGTAAAGAATGCAAGAGTATCAATACTTATTTAACTCCAAAAATTATGTAAATTACCAAACTATAGAAAATTTATCAAAGCTTGCTATGCAAAAAGTTTCAACATTTTATCACATTCTGACGTTTCTCGAGAAATTTTGCAACATCGATAAACTTTCTGTTTTGAAACAGCAACTCATATACTTGCAAAATAAGCATGGTGAAGGCTATCCTTGACATTTTTATTGAAGTGAAAGATGCAAAACATTATTATAAATAACAGCAAGCAAATCCTAAAAAAATAAATTGATGCTCCAAGTAAAACACATCATGTGACGAATGAAAACATAGCTCCAAGTGAGCTTACCGATAATGTTGGGGACGAAAGAGGGGATGCCTTCCTGGGCATCCCCAAGCTTAGTTGCTTGGATCTTCCTTGAATATTACCTTGGGGTGCCTTGGGCATCCCCAAGCTTAGGATCTTGTCACTCCTTATTCTCCTCATATCGACATCTCACCCGAAACTTGAAAACTTCAATCACACAAAACTTAACGGAACTTCGTGAGATATGTTAGTATGATAAAGCGCAAACCATTTCACTTTGGTACTGTCAAAGACAAGATTCATAATTGTTTCCACACAATGCCTACTCTAGCATATCATTTCTACAATTTATATTGATAAATATAAGCCATAGAAACTAGAAAACAAGCAAACTATGCATCGAAAACAGAATCTGTCAAAAACAGAACAGTCTGTAATGATCTGGACAACTACCATACTTCTACTACTCCAAAAATTCCGAAAAATAGGACATCATAGAAAATTTGCATATCAATCATCTATAACAAAATTAGAATTTTATAACGTTCCAGTAAGTTTTCAAAATTCTTGGACTGAGCGCAAAAGTTTCTGTTTTTGGACAGAATCAAGTCAACTATCATCCACACTATCCCAAAGGATTTACTTGGAACTTTATTGAAACAAAAGCAATAAAACATGATTCATACAGTATCCTAATCATGTGAACACACAAAAACAACAGGTAAAAGTTTCTTTAATGCCTTTTAGCTAGGCATGATGATTTCAATGATGCTCGCATAGAAGATAAGAATGGAAACACAAAGAGAGCATCATGAAGCATATGACTAGCACATTTAAGTCTCACCCACTTCCTATGCATAGGGATTTTGTGAGCAACAATGGGAACAAGAATCAACTAGCATAGGAAGGCAAAACAAGCATAACTTCAAAACTTTCAACACAAAGAGAGGAAACTTGATATTATTGCAATTCCTACAAGCATATATTCCTCCCTCATAATAATTTTCAGTAGCATCATGAATGAATTCAACAATATAACCATCACATAAAGCATAGTAAACTTATTGCTCTCCACATAAGCAAATTTCTTCTCATCAATAGTAGTGGGAGCAAATTCAACCAAAATAACTATCATGAGAGTGAAAATTAAAATCATGATGACAAGTTTCATGGTTATCATTATTATTTATAGCATACATGTCATCACTATAACCGTCATAGATAGAAACTTTGTTACCATAGTCAATTGAAGCCTCATCCAAAATGGTGGATTTGAAAGTGCTAGTTATCGACTAGAGGGGGGGGGAGTGAATAGGCGATTTTTATGAAAGTCTTCCAAGCACGAGGTCTTTGAAGACAAATAGTAGAAATGAACCTATTGATATGCAGCGGAATATAGACTACACTAGACAAGCCATAGTCAAGTAAGCAATGTAGTGAAACTACGAAGACTATCAGTAGCTAGGTAGTATGGATCAGGATGGAAGACAGTATCACTACAAAAAAATACACTTCCATGATGATACGTGTTTGTCACAGTAGGTCACGTTTTCTGTCATGCATGTACATGCATGACAAATTTATGACAGAATGAAGATAGTCATACGTGTCGTCAGAGAAGTGTTCCATGACATTACCAAAATTATCATCACGGAAGTGTCCACTTCCATGACGATAAATCACGCGTCACAGAAGTGCTTTCGTCAAGGGTGACCGACACGTGGCATCCACCGTAACGGTACACCGTTAAGCTATCGGGCCCGGTTTTGGATCGGATAACCCGTTAACAGCCTGGACCAATGGGGATTTTCCACGTGTAAAATTCTGATTGGCTGACGGGAACACGTGTCAGCTCCGCGTTGGCACAGGTGTCACAAATCCAATGGGCGAGATGCGCCTATGATATGCTGACACGTGGACCGGCCCAAAAGTGGCCCATAAAGTTTAAATGAGCCGGCCCAACTAAAGGCCCACAAGATTTTGCGGTCCATAATGGGCTAGCCCAGCAAAAGGCCCGCGATATTTTGTGTATCATAATGGGCCGGCCCAGCTAAAGGCCCACGAGATTTTGCGGGCCATAATGGCCCGGCCCAGCTAAAGGCCCACGATATTTTGCGGACCATAATGGGCCGGCCTAGCTAAAGGCCCAACATTCTCAGTTAAGGCCTGTACGGCTAGTGTCAAATCCGCCCGTCAACGGCCTGTCCTAAACTTGTCATCATCGCAGCCCATGGTCACTTCTGGCCCGTTAACAATCCGCTAAGTATATGGGCCGAATTACGGCCCGGTGTATTTCCAGCTGTTAAAGGTCCTGCTTCATTTGGGCCCATTTCCAGGCCATTGAAACTTTCAGCCCATAAACGACCGTGAAGGATTTGGGTCATATTCGGCCATGTCTGACATTCGGCCTGTTAGAGGCCCACTATAGATTTGGGCCACTTTCGGCCTGTTGTGATTTTCGGCATGTTGTGATTTTCGGCCTATTGTGATTTTTGGCCTGTTGTGATTTTCGGCCTGTTAACATCAGACGAAATCCATGGACCATATGTGGCCCAACGTCACATCGGGCCCATTAATGGCCCATGTAAAAATGACGATAATCTAGCCCGACCGAACTTCCGGCCTGTTAAAGGCCCGTGTATTAGGTCGGCGCATTTACGACCCGTTCGAATTTCAGCCTGTGAAAGATCCACATCGTAAATGGGCCCAATCTCACTTTCGGCCTTTTAAAGGCCGATGTTTTATATGGGCTCGAGATATTTACACCTGTAAACGGCCTATTGGTACCGGGGGCCCAAATTATGTTCAGGCCTGTTAAAGGCCCACTATGGGCACATGCCTACCAGAAAAATATGAAATCTCATGCTGATTTAGGCCCAGATATTTTTAGTGGGATACATGCAAATTTCGGCCCATAATCGTTTCTAGCCCAATTGGAATGGGCATGATGAATGTTGGCATGTTGGGCTCCTACGAAGCTTTCGGCCGAATACGTTACTAAGATAAACCTACACTATACAAAAATAGCATCGTAATTATTGCAGCCTTTGGCAGCATCATAAATGCTGTATTACAACAAAAGGCATGTTGGCATAAAGTTTACAGTCCTTGCAGATAAAAGCACCATCAGATGTATAGAAGCACAGATTATTTGACCTGAGTGCTAATGTTTCAGGCTGCAGAATCTGAAGGAGCAGCACGATCTTCACCTTTTTCCGCCATTGCTCTTGAACAACGAGGCGAATGTCTGATAGTCTGGTTTCAAAACCATTCATATCTTGACGACATTTGTCAACCACTATTCTTGTTTCCAAAACGACGTCCATTAGGGATTGGACTTGTGTCTAGAGCACATATATATCACTCTGTCTAGCAGGAAGATTTTGTTCAGAAGGTGATTTGGACGAGGTTACGTTGACAACCAACCCAGAATTACGCAGGAAGGTGCTTTTTGCTTTGTTAGTGGAGAGATCTTGGCCTTTGCAGCAAGAGGTGACATTGTGCCTGTGGTAGCCTCGTCACCTTCAGGTGGTTGTGGTTGTTCAATCATTTTTTCCATAGCTTCCTGAAAGTTTGAGCTTGTAGATTAGTGTACCAGATAAGTTACTAATGAGACAAAAACAAACAATGTTGGTTACACATTTATACATAACTTATTTTGGTGAACTACTGTAATACATTAGCATGTATTATTGTGCCAACTACATAATAAAATCACTTTCGGAACATATGTCCATGTAGCATGCCTACTGTATTGTCTATTTCCTCACATTCGTTGACATCTAAGGATAAATAGACATGGTTTAAAGTAGGATGAACATAGTATGACATCATTCATATCATGGGCAAACAGATATAAAACAAACAGGTTATTTTATCATTGTGTGCGCACGTGAACATAACAACTAGAATACAGATCAAGACCAAAAGAATATCCTTCATCTCTTTTAAACCATGTAAGGTGAAATGATACGTTAAGACAACTGTGAATAAAAGTGAACAGAGTAACTGACATTGGCTGCAAACCAAGTAGTTAAATGAACACATCACAGTACCAATCAGTTCAAGGCAGGAGGAGTAAGGACTTACAACAACGGCTTGAACTGGTGTGCTCATGCCCTTCATCTTGCTGGTGTGGCAATCCTTGAAGATTTGCACTGCATTCGGTTCAGGTTCTTTTTGGTCCACACATGCTTTCCTCTATATTTGGAACAAGTCAATACAGATACGATAATAAGGCACAGAAAAAAGAAGGAAGTAGCAGCTATTTACAAGAGCCTCGTAGTGTGCAATATAGCTACGAGATCCTGTTGGCTGCTGGAATTTCACTTTATAACGGTTGGTCTTGTTCATCAAACAGTTATCCTAGAAGAAGATACACTTGTAAGGCACATAGATAAATACAAGTTCAATATGTGGTCTGATCAAATACATATAGCCTACCTGATACTTTGGATCAGATCATTGTTTAACAAGGGCTGTCCGGTCCTCATCTGTAATATATTCCACTAGAGATGTTTGGGCGATTTCATTGTTAGCCTTGCCTTCAAAGTGAGATTTTCTAAGGTGGTACTGACATCTTGTCAGCAGAGCGGCATGAAAAACATGAGTGCATGCTTGTTTAGTTGCATCATCTTTCGGATCCAACTTGAACCTCATCTATTGAAAAAAGAATGTGAGTCTTATTAGGAGGAAGCTAGAAAGTATGGGACAGAGCAAGAATATATTACTAATTGCGATGAATAGCATTACTTACGTATAAATGGTCAAGGAAGGTGTTAAACTGGGTATTGTCTTTCTCATTCCTGTACTGGATCCACGTTGGGAGGATACGTGCATGACACCTAACGGCAACGGCTGCCTCTGATACTAACTTGGCTGACTCTGTAGCATCACGTGGCCTTTTTAAACCTGCCTCAAAATGGATGTCCATTCTTCCTCCTTTAGATTTTTTTAATCTGTCAAGCATTATCCCTGATGTCTATTTCCGCTTGCAACATGAAACCAGTTATCACACTGTCAACTTAGAGCAAGCACCTGTGATGGTGGAGTACGGGAGATGAACTCATCATTTAGACTTGGGACTTCAACTTCATTAGCAGTAGTAGTGGCAAATCTAGAGAGTCTCTGTTTGTGTCGGTGCGGAGGACCACCAACATCCCCTAACTTACTCTTTTCCTTCCTATTTTCTGATATTGCCTTTTGAAGTCAAAACCACAAGAAGATGAATAAAATTAGCTCTGCATAAATGGTTGATGAATGATACAGACGAACACTACTTTGATGTAAGGCAAGCGCAGGATAGGAGGATGGAATATATACAAAAAAAAGACAACGTTTCATATTCACACGTACGATAGGAGGATGGGATATGTATGAAAAAATAGTAAGCAGAAGGCATTTCAACAAAATTAGAAGAAATGAAAGCTAGGCACCATATGAACATTCGACCAATATCACTCTATTAGGTAAAAAGTGTCTCATCGTAAGTGCCATTTCAAGAAATTAGAAGCAGTACAAGCTAGAAGAAAATGCAAGATGCAACCTACATCACAGTCCCAAGTTAAATGTGTCTTATGGGTAAGTGATCGTTGCAGGTATAAGTTGTAAGCTACGCAGATGCAATTCAACATAATCAGAAGCAATACAAACTAGACACCATACGTAAAATGCAACCACGTATAACAGTTCCAAGTAAGAGCAAGCACCTGTGATGGTGGAGTAGGGGAGATGTGCTCATCATGTACACGTATGTTCTAGAAACAGGAACACATGTCATATTCACAGGCATTATGTGGAAAGTACGCAGATGCAATTCAAGTTAGAAGAAATACAAGCTAGACATCATACGCAACATGCAACCACATATAATAGTGTCAAGTTAGAGCAAGCACCTGTGATGGTGGAGTAGAGGAGATGTGCTCATCATCTACACAACTATGTTGACTGTCCAGCCTTGTGTTGTCTTGCAAATCTTGTTGGGAGGATGGTGGAGTAGAATCTGTAGAGACCCCCTATTTGAGTTGCTCCATAGGACCACCATCATCCACTGCCGGACTAATTTCCGTCAGCTGTAATGATTTTGCATTGTGAAGTCAAACCAATAAGAAAAAGGAATAAAATTCGCTCTTCAGAACTCATTCATGCATGATACTGACGAAGACTACTCAGATGAAAGGCAAACACATGATGCGAGGATGGAATATGTATGAAAAACAGGATGGTGTGACATATTCACACCTATGATGTGATAACTAAGCAGAAGGCATTTCAACAAATTAGAAGCACTGCAAGCTAGACACCATATGAAAGATGCAACCAATATCACTCTGCCAAGTTCAAACTGTATGGTGTTTCAACAAATTAGAAGCAGTACATGCTAGAAATCATATGCAAGACACAACCAATATCACATTGGCGACTTAAAGGTGCCTTATCATAAGTGACTGATGCGGGATATGCAAGAATAGTAGTCTGATGTAGAAACAGGAACACATGTCATATTCACAGGCATTATGTGTAAAGCAAGCAGATGCAATTCAACAAAGTTAGAAGCAATACAAGCTAGAAATCATACGTAACATGCAACCACATATAATAGTGCCAAGTTAGAGCAAGCACCTGTGATGGTGGAGTAGGGGAGATGTGCTCATCATCTACACAGCTATGTTGACTGTCTAGCCTTGCGTTGTCTTGCGAATCTTGTTGGGAGGATGGCGGAGTAGAACCTGTAGAGAACCTCCGTTTCAGTTGCTCGGAAGGACCACCATAATCCAATGCCTTGCCAATTTCCTTCAGCTTTATTGATTTTGCATTGTGAGGTCATACCGACAAGAAAAAGGAGTATCATTCGCTCTTCATAACTCATTCATGCATGATACTGACGAACACTACTCTGATGAAATGCAAAGTCATGATACGAGGATGGAATATGTACGAAAAATGGATGTCTTGACATATTCACACCTATGATGTGGTAACTAAGCAGAAGGCACTTCAACAAATTAGAAACACTGCAAGACACCATATAGAAGGCACAATCAATATCACTCTGCCAATTTAAAACTGTCTCGTCATAGGTGGCGTTCATCAAAGTAGAAGCAATACATGCTAGAAATCATATTCAAGACGCAAACCAATATCACACTGCCAACTTAAAGGTGTCCCTTCATAAGTGACTGATGCAGGATACACAAGAAGAGTAGTTTCATGTAAGAACATGGTGTGATAGACAGATATAGTATGTACCAAAAACAGGAAATCGTGTCATATTCACATGTATCATGTGTAAGCTAAGCAGATGCAGTTTACACTAATTAGGAGCAATACGAGCTAGACACCATATGCAACATGCAACCAGATATCACATTGCCAAGTTAGAGCAAGCACCTTGGATGGTGGAGTAGGGGAGCGGAGACTTGGACCTTGTGATGCACTATCAGTACAAGGAGAATCGGTACAGATGCTCCGTTTACGTTGCTGCAGAGGACCACCATCATCGCCTTCCTTACTCTTTTCCTTCCTCTTTCTTGATTTTGCCTTGTCAAGTCAAACCCACAAGAAAAAGGAATAAAATTTTCTCTCGTAACTCATTGATGCATGATCTTGTGAACACTACTTTCATGTAAGGCAGCCGCATGATAGGAGGATGGAATATGTATGAAAAACAGGACGACGTGACATATTGACATGTATGATGTATAAAGTGTAAACTAAGCACAATGTGCTTGAACTTGTTAGAATCGATGCAACCTAGAAACCATATGAAAGATTAAACCAATATCACTCTGCCAAATTAAAAGGGTGCCCTAACAAATGTATTTGACCAAATTAGAAGCAGTACATAGCAACAGGCTAGAAATAATATGCAATATGCAACGAATAAAGGTGACTCATCGTAAGTGATTGATGCAGGATACAGAAGATAGGTAGTTTCATGTAAGAACAAGGTTAACAAATAGATGTAGTGTGTACCAAAAATAGGAAGGCATGTCATATTCACAGGTATAATGTGTAAACTAAGCAGATGCAATTTACCCTAATTAGAAGCATTACAAGCTAGACACCATATGCAACATGCAACCACATATCACACTGCAAAGTTAGAGCAAGCACCTGTGATGGTGCTGTAGGGAAAGTGCAGTCTTCAGGTACAGAGCTACGTTCAATATCTTCATTTAGGCTTGCTGTTTCTTGATAATCATGTGGAGAGGATGAAATTGCATTCTTTATAAGAGTATTGTGTCTCATATTAGCCCACGCGCGTGACTGTCTCATCATAAGCGATAGACGCAGGATACACAAGAATAGTAGTTTGATGTAAGAACATGGTGTGATAGGCAGATGTAGTATGTACCAAAAACAGGAAGGCGTGTCATATTCACATGTATAATGTGTAAGCTAAGGAGATGCAATTTACAAATTAAGAGCATTGATGAGGGATACACAAGAAAAGTAGTTTGATGTAAGAACATGGTTAATAGGAAGACGTAGTACGTACCAAAAATAGGAAGGCATGTCATATTCACAGGTATAATTTGTTAACTCAGCAGATGCAGTTTACCCTAATTAGAAGCATTACAAGGTAGACACCATATGCAACATGCAACCACATATCACACTGCCAAGTAAGAGCAAGCACCTGCGATGGTGGTGTGGGGGAATTGCGGTGATCAACTAGAGAACTACGTTGACTATCTTCATTTAGCCTTGGTGTTTCTTGAGAATCATGTGGGGAGGATGACACTGCACTCTTTAAACGAGTAGGGCGTCCCACAGTAACCCACTCGGGTGACTTTCTCATCATAAGTGATTGACGAGGGATACAAAAGAGCATTAGTTTGATGTACGAACATGGTTAATAGACATATGTAGTATGTATCAAAAACAGGAAGGCATGTCATTATCAAAGGTATAATGTGTAAAGTAAGCAGATGCAATTTAACCAAATTGGAAGCAATACAAGCTAGACACCATATTCAACATGCAACCACATTTGACAGCGCGAAGTTAAAGAAAGCACACTGGATGGTTGTGTGTGGCAATTGAGATCATCAACTGCAGAGCTACGTTCATCGTCTCCAATCTGCGACATCGCACCGTTAGAAGGCTGAAACGCTTAGTGCTTATCTTGAATTACACCGAGCGATTTCTGTCTTTTCTTTTTCGCATTCATCAACACTGCGTCAGTCTGAAATACCCATGCATAAAAAAACAATAGTGTGAGTATGGGTGAAGTGTGTGCACAATTAGTACAGTGTAAAGGTAGCAGATAGTAGGTCAGTGAGAAATAAATGACGGGAGACATATGATAGCTCTACAACATGCATGGCACACTAAATTACTACAGGATTCTATGAAAATAACAGTCGACTAAAAGCAAATAGGTCAATCCATTTTTTCTGCACCGTCCGATGTACAAAGAACGGGCAGATCGCCTTCATCTACCTCCAACCAGTCAGTGTTGACGATCTTCCTCGAAACGCCAGCGACCACCGGTCCAGTATTCCTCCCCTGCCTGCGCCCTCCCCTCGAGCTCACCGCACCGCCGTGCTTGGTACCGCCCCCCCCGGCAATCCATTCAAGCCCCGCCGACCTCCAGATCGGGTGCAAGCAGCTCCTGCGCCCCACACCCCTCTGATAGACACTGATGCACCGCTTCCCCGGGGAACAGGCGGACTAGGTGCTCCGCGCGCCTAAGCGGGTGTTGCTTCTTTTAATTGCGGTTCGACTGACCCTGAATTGAAATCCAGGCGGGCTACTGACCTCTAGCAAAGGTGAAATAGTAAAAGGGAGGAAACCTTGTGCATTTAGTATCACGAAGAAGATGCAGTAAGAAGCGCTCAACTAGTTTCTTTCGTGGGATGAATACGGTGTGAGCGGAGACATAAGATTTGCACGAATAAGGGAAGAGGAGTACCTCTTTCTGCTGGCAGTGTTGTGTCCTCCTTCTGTTTTTCCGACGATCTTCTTGTTGTTCGCCGGAAACTAGAAGTTTTGGAGGACGGTGCAGCCTTGGACGAACCCATGGCCAAGTTGTTGAGTGTGGTGCGGTGGCCGTCTGTCGGCGGCGGGGAAGCAGATCCGAGGCGGCGAACGACGGCGTAGCGGGAACAACTCCGGTGCGGTGGACGGTTGCGACAGTGGAGCTGCAGCAGTGAGGCGCAGGATGGCGTGGTCGGAGTGGTTCTGGTACGGCGCACGTCGGCGTCGGCGTCGTGGAGGCAGCTCTGCCTCGGCTTCAGCTGCTAAGTCCTTGAGGGCGTTGCGGTTGTGTTGGACGACGACGTTGGGGTACCGGCTCCGGCGTGATGGAGGAGGGCGGCGGTGGATTGGCCGCTATGGGGTGGAGGAAGGAGGAGGCTGGGGTTTCACGGCTGGTGGAGAGGGCGTTTTCGCGCCCATGGAGTATGAATGGGGAAACAGAGGGAGGCGGGGAACTAAGGGGGAACAATGTTTCGGTTTGAGACGCGCTTGTTTGAAATTTGGGGAAAGTTACAAACTTTGCCCGCATCTAAAATTTCGGACATATTGCGGGTTGGGGGTAGGATAGTCATGTCAGGTGTCCCAAATGTGGGCGGGATAGATTTCGTCCGAGCGCATGGGTAGGCGCCCACGGTGTATGAATGCTTCTCGGAGGCGGTTGAGACTGGCGTCTTGGTGAAGTTACAAACCTACCCCGGTTTAGACCTTTGGACATCGGGCCGATAGGCTACACGGGCCAGAGTCAGGACACAAACATTAGTCTCGCGCGGTTTCGGGTGACCAGAGGCCTATTTGGCGCTTCGTTCAATATTTGGGAGCAGAAGCATTAACGTTTTCAGTTCTCTTGAATTGAACTTTCAGGATTTGTCAAACTTCACAAATCTTTACTCTTGAAAATCCTAAAGCTATGATTATTTTGGAATGGAGGTGGTACATTTGAATATACATTGTACACGAGTATATATTAAAAAATATGCAACTTACCTTAGTTCATGCATGGTTCCAGATATAATCTCCTCGGTTGCAAATAAAAGTTAGATATGCGTATGAATATATATAGCATGTTCAAACTCACAACAAAGATTGATGCCCCCTTTTACATCTGATTTACAAATGCCATTATCTCGGGTTCAAATAGATGAATGCACTTACTATGAATTCGAATCTTCGAAACCCCATTTATGTTGAATTCGACATGTATTCTATTTCGTAGCTAGCAATTTGGAATGTATCCATGCAAGTGAAAAATGTATAAAGTGCTTCACACTAACAACATGGAGTGCACTAATTAATGTTTATATATGAATTGCAAAAGCATCCATTGCCTGTATTTCAAACCGCTCTCACTCTATGGATCGATAATATGGAATAAACACATGCACATGCTAGAATTCAATAGAGTATGGGTGTCTGATAGACCGATTTTCGTCCATACGCAATTTGCAAAATTCATGATCTCATCCAAAAATAATAATGCCATTTATATTTTAATTTAATGCGTAGAACCGCCTTTTACACGTAGATGCACTATGCCTCGCCCCGTTCTCACAAACGCGTTATATATCTCACTATCTAATGCATAAGTGCACACACTTTATATGCACCGGCATTTCTCTTTCACACATGCTCACAATCTCTCTCAGGGTGTCGGGGTGTCTCATGCACATGCTCTCTCTGTTTCTCTCTCTCTCTCTTTCTGACTACTATGTACCACTCTTTTCACTAATCTCAGTTGGAAAACACTATTTCTCTCACATGCATATATACACATGCACGGTCTCTACTAGCCCTCTATACGCACATATATGTGCCTACGTGTCTCCCACACGCACATTATCTTTAGGCCTCTCTCGCACACATTGCCGCCCCGACACACCTCTCTCTTAGTAGTTGGCAGATATGATTTCATCATATCATTCGGTAGGATATCCCTGGCTGTTAGGCTGGATGGTAATATGAGGCAAAGTTTTACCCTAGTTCGGATCGGACCCTTGCAGTTGAAGAAAGAGCCTACTCCTGGTACCGTATATTAGTGATAGGGGTGTGTACAATGTACACGTGAATACCAGTCATTGTGCGTGTGTGTATACGATTGACGAACTAGCCCCCAAGCTTGTATAACATACTCAGGGCCTAGGGTTACAAATCATATATAGTCGGCTTATCACCAGTGGGGATAGAGTCCTCCGCGACTCTGGTAGCTTCGTGTTGTACGCCGAGCCCTCCACATGGGTCTTCGTATAACACGTCTCGGTCCAACCTATATGTGGCGAAGGATGGAACCGACCCATGAGTCTTCATGTTGACCCACCACAACTAGAAATGATGTGCCCACCACACCACACACGCAATCGGCCACTAAGAAAATAAGCATATACAATAGTACGACGGTATCTAGCTCATGATACGTCTCCATATTTTGTTGATGACACTAACAGACTTTGCATTTGATGCGTGCTCTGTATTTTGTTGACGACACTTACGGTCATTGTATTTGAAGCGAAAGCATGATATGGTCACTGGACTTCAGAATAAGCTCATCACGGTCACCACATACATTTTGTGGTGCTAACCAACATGTGGTTGGATGGTTAGAGGACAGTGGTTTCTCGAGCCCACCAAGGTTAAAGTCCTGGTGCTCGCATTTATCTTGTGTTAATTTCAGTATTTTCCAGCGATGTACGTTCAGTGGGAGGAGACGTTCCACTCGACTACGAGGCACCTATGGTGACTTTGTAAAATCTCAAGATCATATATGCCGGCCCACTCTCTCGAAGGTGCTCATAGGGGTAGGGTTCGCGTGTGTGCGCTTATAGCGGTGAGTGCTTGCGCGTATATATGAGCCCTTGCGTCTGTGCCGTGTTAAACAACTACATATCATGATTATACGGTCACTGGCTCACCCGTACAACTCCGTATTTTGTTGATGACACAATCAATTGACCAGTCAAACGTTCCACGCGGCGCAACTAGTGTTGCACCATCGAGGCGCGTAACCATGGGCCCACCTGTCAGCCCGTATATGAAAGAAAGAAATGGTAGTTTGAGTCTGTACTGTGTTAATAAAATAGGAGTACATTTTAGGGTGATCATACGGTCACTGGCTCACCATACAGCTCTGTAATTTGTTGATAACACAATCAATTGACCAGTCAAACGGTCCACATTCAGCAGCGCACATTACCATAGGGCCCAACCTCTGCGCGTATATGAAGGACAGAAATGGTAATAAATTAGTGGTCGGTGGGTATTCGAAGTCGTGATACCTCTGGTTGGTAGTCATCGGCGGTTGGGGGGGGGTGTCGGTGTTTACCCAGGTTCGGGCCCTCTCTATGGACGTAATACCCTACTTCCTGCTTGATTGATCTTGATGATATGAGTAGTACAAGAGTTGATCTACCACGAGATCGTAGAGGCTACACCTTAGAAGCTAGCCTATGGTATGATTGTCGTTGTCCTACGGACTAAACCCTCCGGTTTATATAGACACCGGAGGGGGCTAGGGTTACACAGAGTAGGTTACAAATGGTAGGAGATCTACATATCTGTATCGCCAAGCTTGCCTTCCACACCAAGGAGAGTCCCATCCGGACACGAGACGAAGTCTTCAATCTTGTATCTTCATAGTCCAACAGTCCGGCCAAGGATATAGTCCGGCTGTCCGGATACCCCCTAACCCAGGACTCCCTCAGTAGCCCCTAAACTAGGCTTCAATGACGATGAGTCCGGCGTGCAGATTGTCTTCGGCATTGCAAGGCGGGTTCCTCCTCCGAATAATCCATAGAAGATCTTGAACACAAAGATAGTGTCCGGCTCTGCAAAACAAGTTCCACATACCATCGTAGAGAGAATAATATTTCCACAAATCCGACCTGCTGACGTATTTGATATCATGACATCATACCATGGCCCGGTTATTATCGAGCCGTTTTTCTCAACCAGCCTTGGCGCATATCGCGAGGCGGTTTCCTTGGCACGTCTTGTCGAAGATGAGATCGTGCCCCCTTATCATGGGATTCTCATCAATACGGGCGTGGGTAACCCAACTGCGCCATCAATCACGGCGCTTGGGGAATAAGCGAGTTAACCAGGCTAGTGGGGGCGTATAGTTTCATCCGCCCTTGTAAAGGGATAAGAGTTCACCTTTTTCACCCACGCCTTCTTCCTCCCTGCCTATCCATTCTCGTGCACTCGAGATCCAACACCCAAGTTCGCACCTTTCTCCTCAGACCGCCCCAACCATGTCCGGAGCGGGAGGAAAGTGGATGAAATCCTCTGTCACGGAGAAGGACATAAAAAAGATGTAGGGTGCCGGATACTTGAACACGGATATCGCGCACCGGCTGCCCAATGCAGGGCAGATCGTCCCTACTCCAGAGCCCCATGAGAGGGTAGTTTTCCTCACCCACTTCATCCGCAGACTGGGATTTCCTCTTCGCCCATTTGTTCGCGGCCTCATGTTTTACTATGGGCTAGACTTTCATGATCTGGCCCCCAACTTCATCCTCAATATCTCGGCGTTTTATCATCGTGTGCGAGGCCTTCCTCCGCATCCGGCCCCACTTCGGCCTGTGGCTGAAGACCTTCAATGTCAAGCCGAAGGTTGTAAGCTGCCAGCAAGCAGAATGCGGAGGCGCCATGGTGGGCAAAATGTCTAATGTCACATGGCTCAAGGGCTCCTATGTGGAGACCATAAAGGGGTGGCAATCAGGGTGGTTCTACATCACCGAGCCGCGCGACCCCAAATGGGTGGCGGCCCCCGAGTTCCGATCCGGAATCCCTATGCGGCTCACCTCCTGGAAAGAGAAGGGCCTGCCCTGGGCTAACCCGGTAGAGCTGACCGGACTCCAGACCTGCATCAAGAACATGATGAACAGGAAAATCAAGCTTGTCAACGTGGTCCAGGTCATGCTCTTCCGTCGGATCCTCCCGTGTCAACAACGGGCGTTCAATCTATGGGAGTTTGA
This sequence comes from Aegilops longissima, assembly GCA_021605205.1. NCBI lineage: Eukaryota > Viridiplantae > Streptophyta > Magnoliopsida > Poales > Poaceae > Aegilops > Aegilops longissima. Next base: position 258,904,067 of record CM038678.1, read on the forward strand.
CCCGGCCCGGCACCAGACTCTGCGCGAGCTCTTCGACACGACGCACAAGGATGTCTGGAAGGTGCTGTTCAAGGGCGCCGAGGTCCCCCCTTCCCTAACCGAGGACCGTGGACTTAGGACGAAGCGCCTCGCGAAACCGGTAAGTTCTTTACCCCTTATAGGGTTTTTATTCTCCCCAGTTTAATCATGTGCGGGATCTCAGCTTCCCATGGCTTTAATCGGACTGGGTGGAGATGGCAGAGCAGATCGACTGCCCAGCTCCTTTTCCTGAAGATCCAGCGGACGCTCTCCTGACAGAGATGTTGACTCCGGCACCTTATGAGGTGCCGGAGAAGAAAGCCAAGAAGAAGGCCAACGGGGCCCGAAAGAGTTCCCGGCGTTAGGTGGTATCGAACTCATCGCCCGATGAATCTGAGATGCACTCCTCTCGTGAAAGCGAGGAGGAGGAAGATGAAGGTTCTCCCCCTCTAGCCGGGAGAGACAAGAAAAGGAAGGCCGCCCCAACCTGGGAGGCCGAAGAGTCCAAGAAGGGAAGAACTCTCCTTCCGTACTGCTCCATGACAGCCGCCGACAGTGGCGACAAGTGGCTGCTCAGGGACAAGCCCCTGGCGAAGTCGTAAGTATCCGGATATCATAGCGATTATTGGTCTGCTTTATTGAACTGCTTCTACTCAAGCCGAACACGATTATGCAGTCCGCCCAGAGCCGTATCGACGTATTTTCGTCGGGTGATTCTTTGAGCTCGTCGGATATGAAGAGCGATTCACTTCCGACTGCTTCTACCCCCCTCCCTATGGACAACACCAAAGTGTTGTCTGTGAGGGCACCGAGCCGAGGGGAGGTGGTCCTAGAGGCGCCTCGAGGCGACCTTCCAGGCCCTGGGCGCAAAGGGAGCAAGATTCCCACAGGCTCCAAGTCCGGCCGTCGGCCAGACACCGCGCCGAAGCCTTCAGTGGTTCCGGATTCTGGCAGGCAACTCCCTGTTAAGGGAGACAAGTCGCCCGCGCCGGTGGCCTTTGTCCATCCATAGGCACCGGACAATTTGTAGGAAGCGCTTCGAGGCGCTTCCAATGACGAAGAGCACCGCACTATTATGAGTGCGGTGATCGAGAAGGTTCGTTCTGCCAAAAGCGGACTAACCGAAGCTTGTGCCAGCCTCCTAACAGGCTTTGAGGTAAGTAATTAAATTGTAAGACAATGTTACCACATAGACAGTAGCCCCTGATGCTCTGTTTGGCGTTTCGCGAAGAAAAAGACGAATAGAGGATCAAATAATAACCGCAGGAGTCTAATCCAAATATGTCTATATGCATATGCAGGCTTCAGTCGCACATACTGCGGAGGTCGCCATGCTGAAGCGGGACTTCGAGCGTTCTGACGAAGAGCTCGGCTTTGCCAAAAAGCAGCTCGAGGAGAACAAAGGTAAGCAATACCTTGTCCGTATATAGAAAAGAAAGTTGGTTGCCAAATAATAGGATCATCATGAATGTGCCAGGGTCCGCAACCGAAGTAGCGACCATGAAGCAGGCGTTGTCCGAGGCCGAAGACAAAGCGCCCAAGGAGCATACTGAGCGAGAAAAACAAGAGGCCCGAGCAGGCGAGGTGCAGCAAGAGCTTCAAGAACTCATGAAGAAGCACGAGTCCTTGGAACGTGACTCGAAGACACGAGAGTCCGAGCTTGCCAAGGCCCTCGAAAGCGCAAAGCATGCCAAGGTCGAAGACCAAAAGGCCCTCCAGGAAATTGAAGCGGTGAAGAAGATAGTGGTGGGTAAGGCGTTCGTTATGCAAAGCAAGCATGCGAAAGAAAATTTTCTTTTACTTACCCGAGTTCGGAGCTCTCCAAGAGCGTTCGCAGATCTGCCCCGCAGTGTGTCTGATGCTGCAGAGTTCTACCAGGCCAAGGAGGGAAGCTCGACGGAGAAGTTGTTCTGGTCTCAGTATACTGGGACCGAACACCCGATGCCCGTGAGCTACCAGCTGAAGCAACTGGTCGAGGTCCACAAGGTGGCCGAACATGCCATGAGGGGCCTTATAGTCCGGATGTGGCCTGGCGATTCCCTTCCCAACAGCTACTTCGGCCTGGTGAGGTGGCTTGTGGATGCGTGCCCACGGCTGGAAGTCATAAAGCGGTCCGTCTGCATCGAGGGTGCCCGCAGGGCTTTTGCCCGTGCAAAGGTGCACTGGGCCAAGATGGACGGCGAGTAGGTGGTGAAGGAGGGGCCACCGCAGGGCAAGGAGCATCGCCACCCTGAAATGTATTATGAGGGTGTCCTGAAGGGTGCCCGTCTTGTGGTGGACGAGTGTGCGAAGGATGTAATTTTTGAATGAACTTGCTCGTGTGATCCTGTATTATGAAAACTAGTTCATTTGCGCGATGCAACGCTTTCAAATTTAAAATATTACCTTCTGTGCGGCCGTTTATAAAATCTGAGAGTTGCTAGTCGTCGGCTTCAGCCCCCATGCAACTAGTGCTGGGGTGTTCGGGATAAATCTGGGCACTCTTTTTCCCATTTATGGGTCCTTTGAGGGAGGTGCTTAGCGCAGCGAACCAGGCAATCGGACTATAATGCTTTATCACTCTCACTTAGCCATAGAATTCTACAATTTTAAATTTTGGCGAAGCCCCTAGTATTCGGAAAGCCGAAGTTGGGGCGCTATACACGCCTAAGCCGGACAAGGCCGACTCCTCGCCCGAAGCGGAAAAAGTCTTTAGGGACTTGAGACCTCTCGAACAGCGACCAGCTCTCGCCTCATCATGACAGTCAGTTTTAGCTTTCTCTACTGAGGTGCTCGGCCGGAAGAACCGAGGCACAATCGCAGTAGTTCTCCCAGTGCTACCTTAGCCGATATAGCGAAACTTAAGGTACCAAAACATGGGAGCCGGGCAAACCCAACTATTGACCCAAGACATGATTCGGAGCTGATGCATATAATGCTATAAGTTCGGGGTGCCGCACTGTCGAAAGTGTTCGGATTTGTCATAGATGAACATATATATAAAAGAATATAGAATGCAATAAGAGACTAGTGCTATGCATTGTTTATTTAAGAAATGCGTTGATGCATACTGATACAAGCAGTGCGATAAGCAAAAAATGGGAATATTTGATATGTCCCATCCAAGGGTAAGCTACGAGCTGGTATTTAAAACAGGTATTTCACTCGTTATCAGAGACCACCTGGGGATTCCATTGCACGACGTAGCTTCCTGCCTCCTTGGGTGTTGTATCATGTGTCCGGCTATCGTACTGCCGGATAGGGCTTCCAGGGAGTAAAGTCCTTAAAGAGGGAGGATGATAAAGGTAGTAAGCCCCTAGTGCGGTTGAACCGCATTGTGGGACGCGCCATAATCGTGCCCCCGGCGACACCCATGGTATTTTCAATGCATAATTATGTACGCATGGGACAGATTTTGCGGTTGTACTGAGATTAGGGCGGGGCCGAATTGCTAGGCGAGCTCCGAACGTGCCAGGCGATCCTGTTGCAGGTTACTCCAGACGCGCTTGACGGTGTCCGGGGGCTTGATCGCCGAACTGGTGGATTGCTTCAAAAGGCTGTTTTGTGCTTCTACTGCGACGGCCGCAGTGTGCTCCTCCGTACGGAGCGAGCGTTCTGTGTTTCCATTGACTGTGATGACCCCCCTAGGTTCTAGCATCTTGAGCTTGAGGTATTCTTAATGCGGTACCACATTGAATCTTGCAAATGCGGTGCGCCCAAGCAGTGCATGATAGCCGCCATGAACGGGACGATATCAAGATTAATTCCTCTCTTCGAAGTTGTCCGAGATCCAAGACCACTTCCAGCAGTGATTTGAGCCCGCATAATGGGCCTCTACACTGGATGACGCTTTAAAGGTCGCTTTTGGTGGGTTTGATCCTCGAGGGTCTATACCCATTTTGCGCAATGTATCCCGATAAAGCAGGTTCAGGTTGCTGCCACCGCCCATACGGACTCGAGTGAGGTGAAATCCACAATGATTGGGTCTAAGACCACGCGCAGATCCGCCATGACGGATACTAGTGGGGTGGTCCCTGCGATCAAAGGTGATCGGACAAGAGGACCATGGGTTGAACTTTGGGGCGACGGGCTCTGTCGGTGTCAAAACCGACGGATCTCGGGTAGGGGGTCCCGAACTGTGCGTCTAAGGCGGATGATAACAGGAGGCAAGGGACACAATGTTAACCCAGGTTCGGGCCCTCACGGTGGAGGTAATACCCTACTTCCTGCTTGATTGATCTTGATGATATGAGTAGTACAAGAGTTGATCTACCACGAGATCGTAGAGGCTAAACCCTAGAAGCTAGCCTATGGTATGATTGTTGTTGTCCTACGGACTAAACCCTCCGGTTTATATAGACACCGAGGGGGCTAGGGTTACAGTAATCGGTTACAATGGGAGCAGATCTACATATCCAGATCACCAAGCTTGCCTTCCACGCCAAGGAGAGTCCCATCCGGACACGAGACTAAGTCTTCAATCTTGTATCTTCATAGTACAACAGTCCAATTAAAGGATATAGTCCGCTATCCGGATACCCCTAATCCAGACTCCTCAAGAGCTCTCGAACCAGGCTTCAATGACGATGAGTCCGGCGTGCAGTTTATCTTCGGCATTGCAAGGCGGGTTCCTTCTCCGAATACTCCATAGAAGATTTTGAACACAAGGACAGTGTCTGGCTCTGCAAAACAAGTTCCACATACCACCGTAGAGAGAATAATATTTCCACAAATCCGACCTGCTGACACATTTGATATCATGACATCATACCATGACCCGGTTATTATCGAGCCGTTTTTCTCAACCAGCCTTGGCGCATATCGCGAGGCGGTTTCCTTGGCACGTCTTGTCGAAGTAGAGATCATGTCCCCTTATCACAGGATTCTCATCAATACGGACGTGGGTAACCCAATCGTGCCCGTTGGTATGACTCCTCGATTATGGGCAAGTCCCAAACGGTCATGAGGAGGACGCTTGGTATTCACCCTCTTTATAAAGAGACCAAAGCCTATCCTTTTTTATTCCTCAAACTCAATCGAATCCCTCCCCCGCCTCGAGTTCCAACACCCAAAGCTCAGGTCAGGCGCTTCGGACCTTCAACCATGTCTGGATCCAACCTTCAAGGTCGATGGATGCCCTCCTCCGTCACGGAGGAAGATGTCAAAAAGTTAAGAGAGGCTAGGTTTCTGACCGGCGAGATCGTGCACCGGCTGCCTGCTCGAGGGCAGGTCATTCCTACTCCCTAATCCAGCGAGAGCGTGGTGTTCATATCTCACTTCCTTCGAGGGCTAGGCCTTGCTCTGGATCCCTTCGTGAGGGGGCTCATGTTCTATTACGGGCTGGATTTCCATGATTTGGCTCCGGATTCTATTCTCCACATCTCTTCTTTTATCGTCGTGTGCGAAGCTTTCCTCCGCTTCACCCCTCACTTCGGCATGTGGCTCAAGACCTTCCAAGTGGAGCCGAAGATGATCGAAGGGAGGCACGCGGAGTGCGGAGGTGCCGCAATAAGAAAAAGTGCCGATGCCCCATGGCCCGAGGGTTCTTTCCAGGAGGTGTCCAGCTTATGGCAACAAGAGTGGTTTTATGTCACAGCTCCCAGGGGTACCAAATGGGTGGCTCCCCCTGATTTTCGCTCGGACTCCCCTCCACGACTAACGTCATGGATCAACAAGGGGCTGGATTGGGGGCCAGTAAAGGATGTGCCCATGCTGCAGAGCCGCATCCGAGATCTCCTCGAAAGAGATATTGGTCTGGTCACAGTAACACAAGTAATGTTACTTCGTCGACTCCTGCCCTGCAAATGTCGTCCCTTCCGCCTGTGGGAGTTCAACCCGGAGGGACCGCGAGTTATTCAACACTTCCTTGGCATGACGCTCGAGGAGATGTACAAATTGTACTACGGACCACAAGTAATGTGTTCGGATACCATCGAGGACGCGGGTCTGAGCTGCAATCGTCCAGATACCCAAGTAAGTTGCCCTGTGGACGAATACGTTGTATTTTTATTCATCACAACATTATTCTAAAAATTCGCTCTTTGACCAGGACTGGATAACAAAGGCGAAGATGATCAGGTGTCCGGCCCCCCTCCCCGAGGTCTCACCGGATCCAGTACTAGCCAGGATGTTGGAGCTCGCGCCTTACCAAGTGCCCTCAGGGGAAGATAAAGGTGGGAGGAAAGAGGCTAACGCCTCCGTGAAGGAGGATAACCGGGGAGAAGAAGCCAAAGTTCCCTCTCCCCAAGGAAGGAAGAGGACCGCCTCTGAAGGCCCAGAGACAATAGTCTCCAAACGGGGGAAGAAATCTTCGCCAGAGGGTCCTGCCCCAGGGGATACCCCGGCCGCACAATGCCCACAAGGGGATCAGCCCTCCATCAAGCTATTAGTAAAAAATGGGTTTAATAGTAAGAAACATCCTACTTTACCTCCGAGGAAAATAACCGAAACATTTATCTTGTAGTCCGGATCATAGCCCTTCTCGGCAGAGTTCGTCTTTGGGGGATCTTCTTCCGGAGATGATGGAGAGCGAAACGCCTCCCCATACCATCCCGCCTTACGAGGCGGGTGACCCTGAGGTGTCGCCTCGGAGGGCTTCTCCCGATCCGGCAAGGCCAGAGGGTAATCCTTTGGCCACCCGAAGTCCTCAGTATCCGGCTCTAGAAGAGAGCAACCAGAAGAGTCCGGCTCCGCATGTTATGCGATCGGACGCACTGAAGGATCTGCTAGAGCAGGCGGCTACCTCAGAAGCGCATCGTGCGCTAATGGGCGCGGTGGTTGAGAGGATTTCATCCACCGAAAGCGGGTTGCATGAAGCCTTTATGAGTCTGCTAAGAGGTTTTGAGGTACGTGAAATATTGTGTATTTTGGACAGTACCGCACATGTTTTAGATGTGCCCTGTGCAGATAGTAGCCCCTGAGACTCTGGTTGCCATCAAAAACGGCGGCAAACAGAGGATCGTAGTCCCAGGTAACAATCCGACCGTCTTCATATGCAGGTGGCAGGAGGTCCAGTGGCTAGCCGGACTGGTCAGGTTGCCGAGCTAAAGCGGCAACTTGACGCGGCAGATGCCGACATCGTGCTTGTCGACAGGCGGCTTGACAAGGCGTATGGTATGTAATTTCTCCGGTTATCAACATATAGTAAGAGGAGCATGATGCCAGTATCTTTAACATGTTGTGACTGCAGATGGAGTTGCGGCAGTGGATACCCTTCGGGCGGAACTTGCCCGAGCCAAAGAACAAGCCAGGAAAAGCGATGCGGCCGCTCTAAAGGAGGTCGAAGAGCTGAGAGCCAAACAAGCCACTCATGGCTGAAGCAAGGAAGAAATAGCCAAGATGGCTTTGGATTTGAAGGACGCCGCCGACCGTTACGAGCTTCTCAAAAATGAAGATCGAGCGAAGATGATCGACCGAAAAGGCCATCGCGGGCGTTATGATGCCCGCCTACAATTAGAGCGATGAAGGAGGAGCTGCGCCATGCCGATATCGCGCTGGCAAGCCCTTTATGCTGCGGATGAAGTTCGAGATCCTGGCACGCTCCTCTTGATCGGATGTGGAGCTCGCAGACGATTATCTCGATTTATAGCGAGTGCCGCTGATGCGCCGAATACTTCAAAGATCAAAAGATCGCTGGCGGAGAAGTTGTTCGGGCATAATTTAATGCTCAGTAGCGCCCGCTCCCGCTGAATGAACGGATGGTCGAATGGGCCGAGCTCCATAGGTTGTCCGGCTCGCCATGAGGTCTGCTAGGATCATTTGTGGCCGAAGGGCCAAGGCCAAACAGTTATTTTAGTCCGTGCATCGCCTTGGTGCTGTGTCGCGATCAACGCTATGAAGAAGTCGGCGTGCATCAAGGGTGCGCGGATGGCGCTTTCCCGTGTTAAGACATACTGGGCAGAGATGGAGGCCACCGCGATTGCAACCCCGAGTTCGGCCATTGGCCGAGTGGCTGCCGAGCACTACTTTGACGAAGTCCTTGAAGGTGCTCGTTCAATAGAAGCTCAGTGCTTGAAGAATATTATGTTATAATGACATGTATTCCCATTGAAAAACAATGTTTTACTTAATTGTAAAGGCTATTTTTATACTTTTGCCTGAAAGTGTTATGATTCCTCTTGTGCGGCCGTTTATGTATATATGTATATAACCTGAAAGTTTGCAGTCGTCCGCTTCAGCCCCACGCATATAATGCGGGGGTGTTCGCAGAAGACGCGTGTTCACACTTGATCCAACGTCTTGGTCCATTAAGGAGGTGCTAGCGCAGCAAACTAGGCAACCAGACTATATTGCTTTAACACTTTTACTTGGCCATAGGAGTTTGACAGTGGGGCTACTATATAGCCCCTGGTAGCTCCGCACTCTTCCGAATACGGGGCGCGGTCATGCCTGACCAGGAAACGGCCCTTCGTTAATGCGGAGGAATCTAGAAGATTCCGATAGGTCATCGAGTGGTTGACCAGTCTCTCGCTTTATCATGACATCGCCGCTTTCTACTAAGGTGCTCGTCCTGCCAGCCAGGCACAATCGCAGAGTTCTCCGGGGCCACCTTAGCCGATAGAGCGAACGAAGGTAGCAAAACACAGGAGCCGGGCAAACCCAACATTTGACCAAAGACATGATTCGGAGCTGATGCATATAAGGCCAAACTCGCGACGCCGAATACTCCCTAAGGTATTCAGTCTTTGTAGTATATACCGGGCTAAACAATGCCCTTGGTAATGAGCCCCTAGTGTCCGGGTACGTGCAATATTCTGACGTGGCCACATGCCAAGAACGCCAGCATCCTTCTCGGTTATATTGAAAATCCGGAGGATGTGAACAACGAAGACAAGAAAAAGGTTTACGCAGGGTCTTAATCTAAAGAGAAACCTTTGAACGGGTCCTCGCTGCACGCCTCGCGCCAGGTTCCGCGCAGCCGTATCCTCGGACGGGTGTAGCACGATTGTCATCTCGTAAATAAGAGGAACTTAGTTGAAAGTCGTCAGACAAAAAAATGGCTATTATAAATAAACCGATTAAAAGTCAAGATGGATAAAGTTGAGCCAGATATCGCTGGAAGCCCTCGGTACTGCCGGGAGGGTGTAACCATTAAACCAATCTCAAGTATATCCAATGATTATCCGGACCCGTCGAACCGTGTCCGTGGTCTTAACGACCAGTCATGTGTTCTGGTTGGTGAGGCCATCTAGTGTCCGGCTGTTAAAGCAGCTGTATGTTCTTCTGCTCGTGTGGAGCGCTCAGCATTTCCATGTACTGTGATGATGCCACGCAGACCGGGCATTTTAAGCTTGAGTAAAGCATAATGCGGTATTGCATTAAAACAAGCGAAAGCCTCTTGTCCGAGTAGTGCTTGATAGCCACTTCAGAATGGAGCAATGTCGAAGGTTAACCTTTCGCTTCGGAAGTTGTCGGGCGAGGCGAACACAACCTCTAGTACTAGAGAGCCCGTGCAGCGGGCCTCTGTGCCTGGTATTACTCCCTTGAACGTAGTATTACTGTGGCTGATTTTTGTTGGGTCTATTCCCATTTTGCGTACTGTGTCCTGATATATCAGGTTTAGACTGCTTCCGCTGTCCATGAGGACTCGTGTGAGATGGTACCCGTTTATTATTGGGTCTAACACCAACGCAGCCAATCCTTCGGGCCGGATACTTGTAGCGTGATCCCTGTGATCAAAAGTGATCGGTCGGGACAACCAAGGGTTGAACTTGGTGGTGATGGGTTCTAGGACGTGTATGTCTCGGAGTGTGGTTCTGCTTCTCCCCCTCATCACTTGTACCACGTTTACCGTTTTGACTTCCGGTGGGAATTTATTCTTTCCCCTGGTCCCTTGCTGGAGAGGCTCATCCTCGTTCTTCGCTTGGTGTGTCCTCCCCCTTGTGTTCGGCGTTTAGCTTGCCAGCCTGCTTGAAGACCCAGCATTCTCTGTGGGTATGATTTGCAGGTTTATCAGGGGTGCCATGGATCTGACATAGTTTGTCTAGGATCTTGTCTAGGCTATTCGGACCATCTCTGTTGCCCTTGAAGGGTTTTTTCCGCTGACCCGGTCGGGAGCCCCTGAATCCGGCATTTACCGCCGTATTAGCTGGGCTGTCTTCTTTATTCTAGCGCTTGTTTTTACTGCGTCGCAGTTGTCCATTGCCGTCCCTGACTTCGGATGTTTTTGGGTCGATGGTGCTACTTCGGGCTAACCAGCTGTCCTCGCCCGCGCAAAAGCGGGTCATGAGGCTTGTTAGAGCTGCCATTGTTCTCGGCTTTTCTTGGACGAGGTGTCTGGCAAGCCATTCGTCTCAGACGCTGTGCTTGAAAGCTACTAAGGCTTCAGTGTCCGGACAGTCAAAAATTTGGTTCTTCTTAGTGACAAACCTGTTCCAAAGCTTTTGGGCTGACTCTCCGGGCTGTTGAATTATATGACTTAAATCGTCAGCGTCCCGAGGTCGGACATAAGTCCCTTGAAAATTAGCCCGAAAAGCGTCCTCGAGCTCCTCCCAACTTCCAATGGAGTTTTCGGGGAGGCTTTTCAGCCAGTGCCGAGCTGGTCCATTGAGCTTGAGGGGCAAGTATTTGATGGCGTGGAGATCGTCTCCGCGAGCCATATGAATATGGAGGATAAAGTCCACAATCCAGACCCCTGGGTCTGTGGTCCCGTCGTACGCCTCTATGTTCACTGGTTTGAATCCTTCTGGAAATTCATGGTCTAGTACCTCGTCGGTGAAACATAGGGTGTGTGTGGCACCCCTGTATTTGGCTGTGCCATGGCGTTCAGACGGTTGTGGTATTTGGTGTTGGCTGAGTGCTGGAGCGCGTTTCCTTGATCCGTAGATGGATCTGGTTGCACCGGCCCTTTGATGCGAGTCTTTGCATCGGTCATGTACTGACTTATGTACGGCCTTGTTGGCCCCTCTATCGTGGCCACGAGGTCGTCGATCCGAGCGGTCGGCAGTTTTATTTTTTGGCTGTGGGGGCTCTAAGGACTCATCGTCGAATTCCGGCAGCAGCTTTCGGTTTGGGTAGCTCTTCATGTGGCGACTGCCACCATACTTTTCTACCGTGTCGAGCACTTTATTCCATCTAATGTTGAGTGTGTTCTGTGTGGCCTTGAGCCTTTGTTTCTGCTTCTTCAGACTTCTTGCAGTGGCGATAAGCCTTTCTTGCTCCAGCTGCCTTTGCGGGATGATGCGTTCATCGTCATCCGGACTGTTCTCTTCTCTGGAGACAGATTGATTGGCTTGACGCTCGGCGTCGCCGTGTCCGGACAGCGGCTCCATAGTTTGTTCGTCGTCTACTGGCCCACCCTACTCTATCGCTGGGTCAATTTGGCTTCTTCTTGCGCTGTTATCGCTGTTTTTGCCGAGGCGGGATTTGGAGCGGCGCCTACGGCGCCGCTTTGATTTCTTGTCGAGGTAGCTATCTCTCGCTGCATCCTTCCGTTCCTCGTCATTATTTTCTTTGGGTGTATCCACCATGTATATGTCATGTGATGAAGTGGCAGTCCAACACCCTTTTGGCGGTGGTTCCTGTCCGTCCCCAGCATCGTTGTCCATACCATCAATGTCTTCGGAGTCGAAGTCGAGCATGTCGGTTAAATCATCGACATTGGCTACTAAGTGGGTGGTGGGTGGGGAGTGAATTTCTTCGTCATCCGCATCCCATCCTAGCCGAACATAGTTTGGCCAAGGTTCTCCTGACAGGGAGAGAGACTTTAACGAGTTCAGTACATCGCCAAAGGGCTAGTGCTGAAAGATATCCGTGGAGGTGAACTCCTTGATCGGCGCCCAATCGGATTCGATAGCTATGGGCGTAGGCGGTTCGGAGTCCGTGGCCGGGGACGAGTCCAGTAGTTCGGCGTCACGGCTCTCGTGAGGGGTAAGGTCAGTGTTCGGCTCTATCGCCACTAAGGGTGCGGCCTCCCAGGCGGGCTCTATCCACCCGTCCTCGGGTGGCGCGATCTGTTCCGGATTGAAGGCCGGAGTGGTTGCTGGCGTGATTTCCCGTACACGGTCCGACGACAGAGCTACATCATGCTCGTCGTGATCGTGTGGCACGCCCGGCGTGGGCTCGAATCCTTCGAAGATCAAATCTCCGCGGATATCGGAAGTGTAATTCAAGTTTCCAAACCTGACCTGATGGCCAGCGTCGTAGCTCTCGATCTACTCCAGATGGCCAACCGAGTTGGCCCGCAGTGCGAAACCGCCGAATACAAAGATCTGTCCAGGGAGGAAGACCTCACCCTGGACCGCATCGTTGTCGATGATCGAAGGGGCCATCGGGCCTTACGGCGACGGTAGAGTGGAACTCTCAATGAAAGCACCAATGTCGATGTCAAAACCGGCGGATCTCGGGTAGGGGGTCCCGAACTGTGCATCTAAGGCGGATGGTAACAGGAGGCAAGGGACACAATGTTTACCCAGGTTCGGGCCCTCGCGGTGGAGGTAATACCCTACTTCCTGCTTGATTCATCTTGATGATATGAGTAGTACAAGAGTTGATCTACCACGAGATCATAGAGGCTAAACCCTAGAAGCTAGCCTATGGTATGATTGTTGTTGTCCTACGGACTAAACCCTCCGGTTTATATAGACACCGGAGGGGCTAGGGTTACACAGTAGTCAGCCATAATGGGAGGAGATCTACATATCAGACGCCAAGCTTGCCTTCCACGCCAAGGAGAGTCCCATCCGGACACGAGACAAAGTCTTCAATCTTGTATATTCATAGTCCAACAGTCCGGCCAAAGGATATAGTCCGGCTGTCCGGATACCCCGTAATTCAGGACTCCCTCAGGCTCCATCGCATATACGTCCCTTAGTGCACGCTTCCGTTACCTCTTGGGGATGTGGGTTGCGTATATCATGTTCACCGTCCTTACTTGTGGGGGGAACCTCTTCTGTCCTCCCGTGTTCGGCGGCCGGGGCTCCTCCTCGTCATTGCTGTGCAGCCTCTTGTCCTTGTTTTTGGCGTTTAACTTGCCAGCCTACTTGAACACCCAACATTCTCTATTGGTGTGATTGGCTGGTTTGTCGGTGGTGCCGTGTATTTTGCACGAGTGATCGAGTATGCAGTCCAGACTGGACGGGCCTGGAGTGCTTCTTTTGAATGGCTTTTTCCGCTGACCGTGTTTTAGAGCCTCTAAATCCGGCATTGACTGCCCTATCCTCGGCGTTATCACCGTTATTGCGGCGCTTATGTTTGCTGCGACGTGGCCTGCCGTTACTATCCTTGGTATCCGAAGTGCCAAGATTCCTTGATATGTTGTTGCTGCGAGCCAGCCAGCTATCCTCTCCCGCGCAAAAGCGGGTCATGAGTGTCGTGAGGGCTGCCATGGATTTCGGCTTTTCCTGGCCGAGGTGCCGGGCGAGAACTACAAAAAAATACACTTCCGTGATGATACGTGTTTGTCAAAGTAGGTCGCGTTTTTTGTCATGCATGTACATCCATGACAAATTTATGACAGAATCAAGATAGTCATACCTGTGCTGTCGTAGAAGTGTTCCATGATATTACCAAAATTATCATCACGAAGTGTCCACTTCCATGACGATAAATAGCGCCGCAGGCGCTTTCGCCAAGGGTGACCGACACGCGGCATCCACCGTAATGGAACGCCATTAAGCTATCGGGTCAGGTTTTGATCCGATAACCCGTTAACAGCCCGACCAATGGGAAATTTCCACGGTAAAATTCTTATTGGCGGACGTAAACACGTCGGTCACCGCTGGGTCGATAGGCGCCACGATACGTCGACACGTGGCACGCCCAACAGAGGCCCACTCGTGAAAAGGTCGCCCGCTTGACTTGGTCAAAAGGTGGCGGGCCGCCCATGGAAAGCTCGTTAACGGCCTGTTCGTATATAGCCCATTTACAACCCGCTAACCCAAGGCCCGTACGCCCTATCCGAATTAGGCCCAAGAGCGTCATCCGGGCCATCCAATATGATTCCAGCCCGTTTTCGCCGCCCATGTATGGCCCATGACGCCTCTTCGCCCATATGAGGCCCCATGTAACTCTTGGCCTATTAACGGCTCGTGGTGAAACTGGCCCGTAATGAACAAAGGTATCACTTTACACCCATTAACGGCCCGTGGTGAAACCGCCCGTAATGAACAAAGGTATCACTTTATACCCATTAACGGGCCGTTACCCGCTGGGTCGCTTCCAGCCCATGTTATCTTTCGCCTTCTCGAGCCCATTTATTCTTGGGCTCATTTCAAGCATTCGTTTACTTACGGCCCGCTACCGCTCATTTTCGCTTAGGGCCAAATTCAGCCCGTGGTTATAGTCGGCCCGCTTGTGGTCCGTTAACACGCTAATGCGTTTTCATAGCTTCATCAACACGGCCTATTAATGATGGCCCGTTATGGTCGGCCCATGAACGGACGATTCCAACTCTAGCCCGTTTACGGCCATAATGTGGCCTGTTATTGGCCCATGTTTGGCCAATCGATCATACGACACGTATAAGGCCCATTGATGATACGGCCCGTAGAAGGCCCATTGTTTCTACGGCCCGTAGAAGGCCCATTGTTTCTACGGCCCGTAGAAGACCAACTGTTTCTACGGCCCGTAGAAGGCCCACTGTTTCTATGGCCCGTAGGAGGCCCAGTGTCACTACAGTAAATATTAGCCCATGGTTATTGTGGACTAGTTTTAAAAAATAGGTTATTCTTGCCACTAGCAAACCGCGGAAAAAGAACTGCACTGACTACAAGCAAACAAATAAACAAGACAACAAGGAAATAAATAAGCAAGCAACTTATGCTAGGCTATCACGGCTATTACATTATATTACATCCACTGGGCATCAAAGTTCGCCACCAAAGGCAAATATAGGGACAAAGCAGCATATAAACGCCAAGAGCAAAACAAGTCCGTAAATGAAACCACTTCAGAGAGTTCAAGAAACAATATCCGGTACCCATAATGTCGGCAAGATGCTTAGCAAGCTTATTAGTCAGTAGCGACCCGACCTCAGACGGTCAAGCCTCGTGTTTCGTGCCATCCTCGGATCAAGATGTTGGCACACACAAGACATCAATGTATATATCAAAGTGTAATCACATGTATAAATAACGAAATGATATATACCTCATAATACTCAGCGGAAACAATCAAACGGGTGTGGAGTCCCATCAACGCCATCGGCAGTTGAGTGTAGACCGTAACCCCGTATTGTAACTCTTACTGTCGAGGAAATATCTGCAACATGATACGTTGCAGCCGTAGGTCAAGAGATTGAATGTACCGCAAGATCACAACTTGAGAAAATAGATGATAAAACTATACTATATGCAATATGGCTTTGTGGCTCGTGGTCTGAATTTTGTTTATGTAAAAGCTGATTTATTTTCCCTACATCAAAGGAATAAATGAAGTCTGTACTATAGAGTTTTCTATCATGACATGGTTCCGCCAACCGATGTCTCATAGCCCAAATTCATCATAAGTTGCCCACAATTAAGTTATCATCCGTGTTGAGAGTTCCGAGATAGATCCAAGTCCGAGGCTCAAATTGTCCGTGAATCGGGACACGGCTAATCGATTAGGTTTTTAACCCTCTGCAGAGGTTTGTACACTTTACCCGCAAGATTCGATCCCTCTCTTTACGTTCTCCCACTTCAGGGTGTTTGAGAACAAGATGACCGAAACATGGTCTTCCGAAGAGTTCCCCTGACCACTGTCCGGTGCTCATTCAATCCTACCGTAGTTCTACATCTGCTAGCACCATCCCAGCCAGAGTCACAACCAAGGTCAACCAAGCCAGAGCCCATAATGACTTGCGGTTGCACAGGTAAGCTTCCGGGCATGAAGTACTCTTCCGTCTCTTTGAGTCTGGGTGAAGCTTTCCGCAAGATGTCATGGCGCTTCTCCATGCATCCCGGCCAACCACTGGTTTCTCCAGGTGCCCACAACCGCCCTTCACCCAAAGAGTGTGTATTGAATTCTTGTCTCGAGTCTTGAAGTCTTGAGGCCTTGAAGATGCAGTCCTTGTAGATGCCATCATGGAGTTGTCGCCATTGACGAGAGTCCTCCATTCTCACACCACTCCGAGCACTCATACCAAACCTCGTCTACTATAGCGTAGCACTAAAATAAATAACGCCCCGGCTTGGTAACAGGTGATGGGTTCCTACCTCATGCATACTACTCAACTACAAGAATTCAATATCACTACTGGAGGATTGTTGCAAAGATGCCACTGAATGCAATAAAACATAGGTATGAAAGCATGGTCAAAGTGAACTTGCCTGGTAAGTTGATGAAGATAACAACACTCTCGAATAATGACTCGGTAGAACTATTCGTCACTCTGTTGAAACTCTATATAGTCAAACATAGCATTCATATAAGCAAACATACTAGCAAACAATTCTAACACTCATAATAAAACCAACAAATAAAAATGCAAATCAAGGGACACCAATAAAAACAAAGGAAAACTACACAACAAAACTACTAAAGAAAACTCTAAGACATAACACAAAAATAGTTTTATCCTAAGTAAAATTTAACAACAAAGAAAATACCAACATAATAAATAATCTGAAAAGAAAATATAAAACAACTAATTTTTAATAGAAAGTATTTTTCATAAATATTTAATAGCAAAAAGAAACAAATAAAAAGCTTTTATGAAACACTAGCTACGACCTAAACAAGTTTTCATACAAAACTAAATAAAATAAATTTTAAAATAAAAACAAAATTTTCTTTGGTTTACTAACAGAAACAAAACTAAATTTGTCAAAAGTGACAAAAATAAATAATTTAAAACTAATAAAAACAATAAAGAAAAGACTAAAACAACTACATAAGAAAAACAGTACTGTTTTTAATAAAACCCTAATCTAAAATATTCTAAAATTACCAAACTAAATCCTACAGCTAAACAATACCACAAGTGACCAGTAGCAAAAAGAATCATGTTAAAATCTATTTTAAACTCAAGTTATGGCCAAAATACTAATCTGAACAAAATTTATCAAATTCAAATTTAAACTACTCAAATTTAAAATCCAGAGACACTAACAGAAACTTCAGCAAATTTGTGACACATAGAAATTGGAATCACTCAAAATACTAAAAACTCTAAAAGATATGAATTTTCTAAGATTGCTATTTTCTGAAAAAATGAATTACGGATTTCGTGGATCTCACCGGAGTAGTCGTCGGAGTTGAGGAAGAAGATCGGATCCGATGTTGCGTTGATCCTAGAGGAAAGGAGATCACGGGACGGTGGAGAGGAGATCATATAAACCTCAGGAGAGGTCGAGGAGGGCGGCGGCACTTGGCGGCGGCGGTGGCTGCTTCTGCTGCTGCTGCGGAGAGGAGAGGAGAGGAGAGGTGTTGGTTTGATGTGTTGGAGGGGGGGGGGGTGCTTGGGTATTTATAGTGGGGAGGGGTGGGTTTTGCTTGGGGTAGGGGGCAAGAAATAGATTAGGATTAGGAAACAAAAGGGAAAAGATCTAGAAACAAATCGGAATAAACGAAAGTAGGAAAAGAGTCCTACTAGTAAAAGGAAAAGGAGCGGCAGCTCCCTGGTGCCCGCGATGGCCTTGGCCTTGGCCGGCCGGCCGCTGGCTTGGCCTTGGGCCTTGGCCCTTGGCCCGGCGGGGCGCAGCGATTTTTTTTAAGACAGAGACAACAAAACAAAAATAATAAAACCAAATAAAAATTTTATATAGGCATATAATATATCAAAATTTTCAGAAAAAAATTTCCTACAACATGGACATTTCTATAGCATTAAATAAAATTCACACAAATTTAAATAAAGCAAAGAGTGCTTCTAGTCCAATAAAATCCAACAAAAATTATTTTTAAAATACCAAAATGACTTCAAATTAATTTCTCTCCAATTTTCTGATGTAGGGAATCATGTTACCCTATTTTC
The DNA here is from genome assembly GCA_021605205.1 of Aegilops longissima. NCBI lineage: Eukaryota > Viridiplantae > Streptophyta > Magnoliopsida > Poales > Poaceae > Aegilops > Aegilops longissima. The sequence goes on from CM038678.1 coordinate 258,921,957, forward strand.
CATATATTTTGTTTTTGGATAAAATATTTTGAATAAAACTCAAATAACTCCAAATTGGAAATAAATTCAAAAGAACTTTGGATTTAATTCTTTTAAAACTCCCAACTCATATTTCATTTAATTTGAAGAAGTCATTTTATCTTCTCTCGTGAAAATCATTGAGTTGCATAAAGTTTCAGAATTGGAAATATTTTCCAAATGAAATTCAAATATTTTCAACACCCCTTGTCATTTAAATAAATGGAAGAAGTCATGTCATCTTCTCTCCAGGGTTTTGTGATGAAAAGAATTTGAATTCATGGAGATCATAAATGCAAGGTGGAAGTTTGGGAAAGTCATTTCATTCCCTCTCATTCAACTTTCAGAAAGTTTCAAATTTCACTCAATTTCACACAAGCAACCACACCACTATCAAACAAACGAGCATAAATATTTATTTAATATAACATTCCAAAATTTAGAATTTTGGGATGTTACATTAGCTTTCTCTTGTTTGGCGCTTAAATCCTCCAGCGCTTGCTGTTGCACAAGAAAGTACGCATCTGAATTCTGCATGGACTTCCTCAGTCCTTCGGCTTCTTGAGCAGCACAGCTGACTGATGCCTGTCAGCTTGTAGCTGAGACTGAAGAAGCCGAAGTGATTCAGGCAGCGAGTTCGAAGAGCTTGTGCCAGCGGTACTGGCCAGTAACTCGAACACTACATCAACACAGGATTGTGGGGTTTTCTCACTGTCTACAAGATCGTTTTTATCACCTTTCTTGGAGACCAACAGGGTTGTCTCACTATCTTGAACCTTATCTGCATTACTTTCTCTACCATTGCATAGTGGGGTGCTCTTCTCCAATATTCTGTTTGCATACTACAAGAGAAACAAGAAGACACATCACAGGTTTAGCTTGTAGTATACGAAACTTATTTTGGTAAACCGGTTCAGTAGTAAGGTGGACAGGATAACAGCATGAAACAAACATATATCTATGTACTATGGTCACTGTATTGTCCATATCATTCTAGTTTATGTTCCCTAATCAAGATAGAGACACAGTTCAACTCATATATTTTTAAGACACAACAGCATAGACAGAATATAAGTGTGAGAAACTACACAACATTGGCAGCACTTGTAATGTGCATCACATGAGAACATAACTGTTTATACAACTTAAACTGAAATCAACATAGAGCAAGAATTTAGAATAGCAATCCAGTTAAAGAAGTAGGTTTAAAACATACCTGATGCGCCATTGGAGTTTCAATTGGATCCTTCAAATTCGAAAGTAGTTGGTATGAGTAAATACAGTGATGCAACAAAGAAAGGAGTATGGACCATAGCTACGGAATCGACCGAGAACAATTGCTCTTCTGCTTTAAACGTGGAGTTTGGGTTAGCTGTGGTGGTCTTCGTGCTTTGGGCACTGCAGTAGCTTTACAAACTGCTCGTGTGGGGGTACTCTGTGGTGGACATGGTGCTTTGTCAACTATAAGTGGGTTACTATCCGTTGGGGTTGCGGTTAGATGGGTTGTAGCTGGTTCTCTGCCCAACGGTGTAAGTGTGCAATCTGGAAGAGTCTCGATTATGTTTGGTGGGGCTAGTTTGTGGGCCAGTACAACCATGGTTCTATCTGCATCGACGGGTAGCACTGTCTTTTGTGAAGAACGGGTTTTTGCTCCCTTAGATACTGCCATCACCCCTCCAATTCAAATGGCTGATAAACAAGAAAAGAAATTGAACGTACAGACGTTGTATGATAGACAAATGTGGTAATTCACATATATGTTGTCTAACCAAACAGGATAGCATGACACAATTTCACATATATGATGCCTAACTAAACAGGATAGCATGACACAGTTTCAGATATATGATGGATAACTTAACAGGATATAATGGCATAATTCAACATATGATGAGTACCTAAACAAGATGACATGACAAAACTATATGATGTCTTTCTAAAATAGGTTGGGATGAAATAATTCACATACATGTTGTCTAAGTATACATGATGGCATGATATAATTGACATAATTGATTCATATACTAAGCAGATGGCACTCGCATGTATGATCTCTAAACTAAGCATATAGAATTCAATATTGTGCATATGATGTCTAAACTAAGCAATGCAAGACACCATATGCATCATATGAGAAATATAAACATTGCAACTTAGAGCATACACCTCAGGTGGGATATAGGACTGGTCATCTGTCTCTGAATCCTCCACTGAGGAGCTCCCTATAACCATCGAGATATATGCTTCAATAGGTACCATTGCCTGCTCTGAAGACCTTGTTTTCACTCCAGATTTTTCCATAACCGGCTCAAATGGCTGATACACATGAAGAGTAGTTCAATATACACAGATTGTCGACAAATGGAATACGTAATGAAAAAAGATGGCATGAGATAATTCACATATATGATGCTCGGCTCCATGGCGGTGCATAATTCACATATATGATAATCGGCTGAAAAACATGGCATTGCATAATTCACATATCGATATAGAAAGCAAACATGAGGCATTCACACAAAGCATGTATAATCTAAGCAGATGGCATGGCAATGCAAGACACCATATGCATGATATGAGCAATATAACCCAGCCAAGTTAGAGCATGCACCTCGGGGAGGAGAATACGTTGGTCATCTCTCTGAATCCTCCTCCGAGGAGCTATTCAGAACCAGCAAGAAATCTACATCGACAGTAGTGATGATCGCTCAGAAGACCTTGTTTTCACTCCATATTTTCCCATGACCGACTCAAATGGCTAATGCACAGGAAGAGTAGATGAATGTATAAACATTGTTGACAAATGGAATACATTATGGAAAAAAATATGGCACGATACAATTCACATATATGATGACTGGCTAAATAGGATGGCATTGCATGATTCACGTATATGATGCCTGGCTAGAGAAGATGGCATTGCATAATTCCCATATACTCCCTCAATTCCTAAATATTTGTCTTTTTAGAGATTTCAAATGGACTACCACATACGGATGTATATAGACATATTTTAGAGTGTAGATTCACTTATTTTGTTCCATATGTAGTCACTTGTTGAAATCTCTAAAAAGACAAATATTTAGGAATGGTGGGAGTATGATATAGAAACCAAACAGGTGGCATTCACACAAAGCAAATCTAAACTAAGCTGATGACATATAAGATGTATAATGTAAGCAATGCAAGGCGCCATATGCATGATATGACCAACATCAGCATGCCAGGTTAGAGCAAACACCTCAGGTGGTAAACAGGCGTTGTCGGCTCCTTCTGAATCTCCATCTGAACATTTATCTTCCTCTGGAATACAATCTGGAAATGCAGGAGGGGGGGGGGCACTTCGCCCACCATGGAGCGACGTCTGCATGACATTATATTCGCACGCAACGGTCTTCTCTTTTTCTCTACATGTTCAGTACGATTGTGTACAATATCTGACATGCATAATAAAAAATAGTTAGATTTTGTAAGGCCTGAGGGGTGCATGCAAAAATCAAGACTGATGGTAGCAAACGAGTGGATGGATCCAAAACTAATGATAGCAGGTAGATTATAGCTTCAGTTTAAAAAGATAGACAATGGATCATCTATTGTTTGTTGCCCACCCAACATGAACCACATAGAAGACCCCAGATGAACCAGATAGTAGACATATACTGTTCGTTGCTGGCTCGATATGAGACCCATGGGCAATTCAAAACTCAAGATTGAACGATAAAGTAGCAAGTAATAATAACCGATGTATAACGTAAGCAAACACGAAAGACTATGACCTCTCTTCCGGAACTATGTAGTCCTCAGGTTCATCTCCTCAGTCGATGATGGTAATGCAGTTGGCGTGGCTGCCGGCAATGGGGAAGATGATCTGAGGCGGTGAAAGGAAGTCTGCAGGGGGGATCTCTGCTGCAGTGAATGCTTCTGTCGATGGTGCACCTCAGGTGAGGTGGATGACGGCATGGGAGGAGCAGGACATAACACACAGAGTTTTCTTTGACGCCTATCTGAAAATGAAGTAAATCTGTAAGGGCTCCTTAGAATTGGAGGATTCTATAAACGCAGGGACAGGAAAAACACAGGAATAGGATAGGAATGCACGTGCAAAACAGAGCATTTGGAAACATAGGATTTCAGTCAACCTGGGTGTTTGGCTCACATGAATTGGAAGAGAAGAGGAATGGAGAAACAAAGTGATGCGACAAGTGTACAACCTCTTTGGCATAGCCTTGTGGACCTCAGCATCATTGGGTTGGACATGGAGGATGGTGATGATGCTGGTGTGACTGTCGGAGGCGGGGAAGAAGATCCGAGGCCTCTGGAAACGGCGCTGAGGGTACTGCTCCGCTGTGATGGACGGTTCCATCATTGGAGCAGCTCCGCTAAGGTGTACGGCGACGAGGCTGAAGCATGATAAGACATACAACGTTAATCTGCAGTGGGACCCTAATATCATCTGCAATAGATGATGTAAAATACATCACCAAAAAGTGCTAGATGTAAGACGCATCAGCCGCGCCACCGCCGCTCCGACAGATGTTGTAAGTACTATTCACTCTAAATTTAAGTGAAGAAAATGAACTTCACAGTCGAAACTGAATTTTACTATCGAAACTGATTGAACTAGTAACGGAGCATTGTAATAGATGTATAGGGCGTTCGAGCACTAGTAGCAGAGAAGCAGTGACCTAAATCAGCAGACGCTCGAGCAGGGAACGCACTAGCAGAGAGCAAGTCATGCGGTAGCACCGCGAGCGAGTGCTAAAGCAGCAACTCCTGTAGCTGCCGGAGGTCGTGCAGCAGTAGCAGCAGCAGCGCAAGCGAGAGCAAGAGCAGAGCAGCAACACGAACGAAAGCAGGAGTAGTGCAGCAGCGCGACCGACAGCAAGAACAGAGCCGGAGCAGCTGCAGCTAGTGACGTTGTGGAAGTCGCCGCCGAGGAAGCAACGACATGGGGGAGAGACGCCGTGGATGATGTGGCCGGCGACGGTGCCGTCGATGGAGACACGCCATGTCTGCTCGGTATCGAGCACCGGCATCCCCGTCAGGTCGAATAAAAGATAAAATGCAGCGATGAGTGCAGAACCTCCTTGGTGGCGCCGAGTTAATCTTGGCTTCATCGGAGGAATAGGTGAGGGTGCTGCGGTTCCGGTGGGGCAGGTCAAGATGGAACTGTGGGGATTGAGGTGGCGCGATAGACGAGGCGAACGTCAGGGCAGCTCCTTGGAGGTGGAGGACGGGGCGGCTGATCCGGCGGGACGACGAGATCGACAACGGATCCTCATCCGGTGCGGTGGATGAGGGACGGCGAGCTGTTGCAGTGGACGACGTAGTCGGGGAAGAGTCTCCGGCTGGGCGGCGGTTGGGAGGCCGACGGAGGAGCGTGGGGTTTCGCGGGTTTTGGCGGCCTCGGTGTACAAATGGGGGGGGGGGGGCGAAGGGGGAGGGGGGAGCCAAGCTTAGGGACGTGCTTGTCCAAAATGTAGGGTAAGTTACCAGCGTACCCCCACCGGTTTTGACACCGCGACGTGGAGCTTCATTTTCGGCTGAGGGGGTAGAAGGGGGATTTCACGTGTCTGGGCTGCGGGAGCGATTTCGAATGAGGAGGGAGTTCTCACACGCATCCAAATTTCGGGATAACAAGGCGCCGCGCGGGTTGAAGAAGCGGGAGTTTCAAAGCAGGTGAGACAAAAGATACTCGAGCTTGAAAATTTCAGGATAACTAGGCGTGGCGCGGGTTGAAGAAGCGGGAGTTTCAAAGCTGGTGAGACAAAAGATACTCGATCTTGAAAATTTCAGGATAACAAGGTGCGGATTCCTTGTTCGGCAGAACAAACTTAACGTGTAAAAAAACAATTCATACAAGACACAAGAGAGTCATGTCCCTTTACTATATTGCTATAGATGCCATTGAAAAACTACAAGAAAAATGTAAAAAAAACCCGGGAGAACAAGATTACCCTGCACAGTACGAAATCGATTCGCACTTCCCTCAACAACAACAAAAAACAAATCAATTCCCACCAAAGAAAGAGTAATCTCCCTTTTTATATGATTACATATGCCATGATCTCGAATTTCAATTTTTGAATCTACGTTATGTTGAATACGAATATATCGTTAGGTGACCTTGCGGTTTATAATTGATGTAGTCGTACATTTTGACCTTCCATCATATATGAACATTTTACTCCACCATGTGAACATATATATTGTCGTCTACCATATGGACTAAATTTAAATCAATTTTCCTTATTTTAATACGATTGTTGTCAAGTTATACAATAATTTAAATATTATATTGATAAGCAAAAAACATACATATAGCAGTAATCATATTTCACCTTGAACTACATGTACCATACGCTGTCCAATTCAAATATTTGTATCCATTTTATGTTGAATTCAAATCATAGTACATTATCGGTCTAGGTAGCGAGATGTTTGGGATAATCTAAACCCTGTTTTCATACGTATAATCTTTGGCTGAATTGGGACAAGTTTTGGTATAAGCCTCTTGCAAAACCGGAGATTGTCTCCACAAGCCTCGTGGTTCCGAGAGGGAACGTGTCACCTTTGTGTGTGAAACGATATACGCTGCCTCCCCCCTGATTTTATTTACAGAGGCAACATAGAACTATATGAGTGCCCTGTTAAATTTTGGAATTATTTCGGGTTCATTTGGCCTTTTTATACATTAATTGAGTTTCTGGACTTTTAATGTGCATAATCTAAATATGAATTGCATGCACATGCTCCGGTGCACCAAAGTGGGTTGAAAAATCACATGTGTGTCCTAGGTTGAATTTCTAGGTCCCATGGAAGAAATGAGAATGAAATTCAAACATCTGGGCGTCATGTAAATCCAAAACTCGCCTGGAAATCATGAAACTTGGCATGGTGTCATGTCATGGCACTAACATGTTGTGGTAAAAAATTGGGCCAATTTGGAAGCTCGTGGTTCTAAGAGGGAACGTGCCACTTTCGAGTGTGAAACGATATACGCTGCCCCCCTTGAGTTTATTTACAAAGGCAACATATAACTACATGAGTGCCCTATTAAAATTTGGAATTATTCCGGCTTCGTTTGGCCTTATTTACACATTAATTGAGTTTTTGGTCAATTAATGTGCATAATTCAAATTTGTACTACAAGCACATGCTCTCGTGCACCAAAGTTGGTTGAAAAATCACATTTGTGTCCTCGGGTGAATTTCTACTCCCTCGTTCCATCTATATAGGTCCTAATGCGTTTTTCGAGGCTAACTTTGACCAAACGTTAGAGCAATAATATATGACATGCAACTGACACAAAGCATACCTTCAAATTTGTATGTCAAAGGAGCTTCCAATAATATAATTTTCATAGTATACATCTCATGTGCTATTAATCTTGTCAATAGTGAAAGGTTGTCTTGAAAAGCACATTAGGCCCTATATAGATGGAAGGAGGGAGTAGGTCCCATGCAAAAAATGAGAATAAAATTCAAACATCTGGGCATCGTGGCTCGGTCAAGAACATTGAGAAACTTGGTTTTAAAATCATGAAACTTGGAATGGTGTCATGTCATGGTAGTACCATGCCATGGTAAAAAAAATTGGCTGAATAGGAACAAATTTTGGTATAAGCTTCTTGCAAATCGGAGCTTCTCTCAAGAAGGCTCGTAGTTCTGGGAGGGAACGTGTCACCTTTGTGTGCATAATTCAAATTTGAAATACAAGCACATGTTCCAGTGCACCAAAGTTGGTTGAAAAATCACATGTGTGTCCTCGGGTAAATTTCTAGGTTCCATGCAAGAAATGGGAATGAAATTCAAAATTCTGGGCATCGTGGCTGGGTTGGAAACATTGAGAAACTTAGTTTTTTAATTCCTGTAAATCCAAAACATGCATGAAAATAATGAAACTTGGCTTGGTGCCATGACATGGCACCAACAAGTTGTGGTAAATTTGCAGTCCGATTTGCGAAGGCGCACACATTAACAATCAACAAAGTCATTTTGGAACAAGTGTTGTCACGTTACAATCGGAAACACAAGTATTATTGAAACCGTGGGCGTTCTACTTACTAGTACAATTTACGTGCCGCCACGCGTCCCCATTTTTTTAGCTAGGAGGCACCGTGTAGGGTAGCTATTTGAGTACGAGAGGCGTGCGATCAGACCCCTGCGCATGCTTATCGGGAGGAGAGCCCTTTGACCTCCATCTGCCGTCCACCTCTCTCCCAAGGTCTCCATTAATGGCGCCCGAGCCTCTGTTTAGTGGCGTCGCTATGTCTCACTCGACTGAGATTTAAGAGAGAAAAAGGAAAATCTGAAAGCACGGATCTTGATGTAAGATCTGACGGACCTATATAGCATCTACTGCGACTTATAGCAAGACTGATGAATATATAAGGACGATTAAAAAAAATTTTTGATCAAAGAAGGGCTTGACCCTTCCGATTTTCATTACTGAAAACCACCACAATTCACAAGAAGTTCAGCACAACTCCAGCCTAGCACGAAGGACTAAAAGCTACCAGATTGAAATCGCAACATCCCAAGAGGCCAACAAAGGCCAAACATCCATGCTAGAACCCAACATTTCACAACCGACGACACAATCCACATCCTAAATCGAGTATTACAACAAAAGAAACCAGGAAACTGAAGGAAGCCCAGCAGCAACTAGAAGAACAGCAATGGCAGAGTCGCCACAGCAAGAGTTTTCTTCATTCCAGCCTCGCAACATTGATCTTCCACAGAAAGATAAGGGCAAAAGAAGAAGGAAGACAAGGATCTGGCTCGCTGATCTCTACTTTCTTGATGCGTTGCTGCAGGCCGCGGGAACTAGTCTCCGCGGCGAGCGGCGATGAGCTCTTTCGTGTCCTCAAGACGCTGCTTGAGAACATCCACGGATTCCTCCACCAGCCTTTGGCGCTCGTTGCGGAGCATGTCATTCTCGTCCATAAGTTTCTTGACGATGATGCCGGTCCTCTTCAACAAGGCCCTGGTCTCCTCCCGCTGGTCTGCACTTCGGTCGATCTTCTCCCTCAGCAGGTCGCGCTCGGCCCGTAGCCTCTGATTGCCCTCCCTTAGTACGCCGATAGCCTGTTCAAACGAGGCTTTCATGTCGTCCTGCAACCTCGCCCAGCCGGAGATCTAATCCATATGACTATGGATGATAGCATGCATGCGCCTGTAACAGTCATCGCCTGCCCGCGAGAAATTTTCCCAGGCCGCCGCGGCGTGGCGGGACATCTCTGCTGCTTCCGCGGCGCGGCCGGACCAGTCTGCTGCATCGACGGTGCGGCGGGACCTCTGTGCTACTACTTCTGCGCGGCGGGACATGTCGGCTGCTCTCGCAGGGAGGCGGGACATCTCTCGGGCTTCCGCTTCCATGCTCGCCTCTCCCTGGTGGCAATCTCGACCTGTAACTCACGCTGGCCATGGCGTATGCAAGGGAAGGATGCTGAATGACTTGTTTGTTTTTGTGGATGAGGAGTTGAGGAGGAACGTGCAGTCATCTTGGCATACTAGTATTTATAACCGAGTACTAATACGCTCCTAAGTGGGAAACCGTTTAGGTTGTGATCGGTGTGAACAGGTTTGCAATTCAATATAGCGTGGTACTAATACGCTCCTAAGTGGGAAACTGTTTAGGTTGTGATCGGTGTGAACAGGTTTGCAATTCAATATAGCGTGGAGTAATTTGGAATGTGACGAGACGCAAGCTCAAAATTTATTGACGGTTCTAGTTTCGAAGTGCGGCACTATTCCCGGATGGAGTACTTCTTTTTCTACTCCCTCCTTTCCGGGTTTATAGGGCTTATCTCAAAATTTTAGTTTTTCCATTTTATAAGGCTCAATTTGGTTGTTCCCCAACACATGTTCAGATTCCAAGGTGCATTAAATCATTGCATACAAGTATTAAGAGAAAACTGACCAATGCATGTATTTTATGCATGCATGCATTGCAATTAATGCATTGATAAACATAATTTTTTGAGAAAAACAAGAGCATTAATTAGGTGCTTTTGCAAAGTACAAAAAATATTCCACCACTCACCATCTTGGTTGGCGAGATTTTTTAATTAAGCCCTATAAACCGGAAAGGAGGGAGTATCATTGTAATGCGTGCAATAACCTAAGTCTGTTTTTTTCTAAAAGGAGGATGATGACCCCGCCCTCTGCATCTAGGAGTCACACACGCATCTGTAGCTACTTAATTGTAGTGTTCTCAACCATCCGATTCGCTTTCTATCATGGATGTACCTATATGCTAAAACATGTCTAGATACATCTATATTTGGACAAATGGAAGGCATTTATTGTGGAATGGAGGGAGTGCTTGTCATCCAAATGGATAAAAAGGGACGATCTACATACATGTCCTTTTATCGATTTTGATGACAAGTAGTACTTCTTACCCAAAGGAACTTTATATCCAATGACACAAAATATCCGCTCGACTATTGGAAATTACCGATCCGATGTCGAAGTAATTGTTGCGCCGCCACCAAAACCCACCATTTCTTAAGCTAAAGTAGAGCAAGGTGATCCCTATATTAGCATATTACTAAGATAAATGAAGGCATCAGAGAAACATTTAGGACGGAGCTTGTCAATCTGAATGTGGAGGGACACAAGCTTAGCCCCGCCAGCATTTTGGGCGGAATCGTCAAGAAGGTCAGCTCGCACGCCGACGCCGCCAGATCCTTGCTTCTTGTCACCTCCATTTCCACCTCGACGACGTCGGTCGTGCCTTCGGGCTCCCCCGGCGGGCCGTTCGCCCACGGCTTGGCCATGAGTGCGGCGGTGGGGACGCCTCGCTCGATGCGCAGACGACCGACACGGCGATAGGCGCGCGATGTCGAGCACGCCGCCGACCAAGAAAAACACGCGCGGTCCTCCTCCGCGAACAGAAGAGCCGTGGTTCGGCAGTGGCACTTGCAGCTGGAGCACCTTGCCGATCTTTGGATCCTGTGCACGGGCATGGGATGCGCGGTGCTGATGTGGTGGTAGAGCGCCAACGGGCCTTCGTAGCCGCAGATGGGCACGGGGCATTTGCAGGGCGCGAGCGGACACATGCTCTGGTGATCGGCGAGCTTGTGGTAAGTGACGTAGAGCCCGCAGCCTTCGTGCGGGCACTCCACTCACCGATTTAAAGACGGAGTCCACCGCCGTGTTCCGCACGCCGGCCACCGCCACCCTTGCACTTCGCACCGCCGCTGGTTCCCGGGCGCCGACGCGGCAGTCCGCGAGGCCGGTGCCCTCCCTGCAGTGCAGAAATCAATCAAACAACACATCAATCAAGAAACCTGCACCTTGCTCAATCAGCCGAACGGACGAGGTGTATTGAACCTCATACACCGGAGGCGCTAAGGGCGGAGGCACAAGGGGCAGTGGAGCACGGTGAGGTCCATCGAGACCTTACAGAGCTCCATCGTCGGGTCCTGTTCGGTTTGCACGATCTCGCCCTCCTCGTGCACAACCATCTCTCTACTTGGGCTGGGGTATTACAAAGCTTTACCGTGACATATTTTATACTACTTCAAGGTGCATTAAATCAACACATGCAAGTATCAAAAGGAGAGTCACGACATGCATGCATGCATTGTAATTAATGCATTGGTAAACACAAATTATTGAAATATACGTATCGAGTGCAGTGCTTTGATGTGTCGCGTCAACTCGTACATCAACGAGAAGTATGATTGTCCTCTCCCTCGCGGATTTAACTTCACCTGCCTTTGGTTGTATGACAGGTTGGCCACACACCTGTCAGGCCCACCTGTCATACACGCAAAGGCAGGAGCGTCCCTCCCTCGCCCATGAGCGTGGTGGCTGGCAAGACTAGGAGAAGCTTTTGCTACACGCTCTCCCTCCCGCACGCGGTGGACATTCAGCAGTTCAATCGGTGTCAAATGGCCAGAAGCGTACTGTAGTACTCCTCCATCGCAGTACTAGTACTCCATCATTGTTCGACTTCTCGAAGAGGCGAAGAGCCAAGCGCAGCCCGGACGCTCGTGTGGCAGTTTCATGTGTAGAGTAGTCTAGGATAGTGTGTACCATGCCTGTAAGCTTAAAATCGTTGGGGTCGACTCCATGCTATGTGGCCGTCTTGAAGTTTTTTTAAATTAAAATAGTCTTCTGGCCCTACCTGACACCCTGGTGATTGTAGTTTGCACGCTCATCTGGTCAAGACAAGAATATATATTTTAATTTGTTTTGTTTTTTTCAAAAAGGGGGGACTCCCCGGCCTCTGCATCAGAACGATGCATATGGCCACATATATTTTAATTTGTGGTGGGTAAATGTTAGAGGTTGCAGCAAATATATTGTACATCATGGGTCTTTCAGCCAAGTTTAGAGGCAAGCATGTGGGGCGGTGCTATGATGTGTCGCGTCAACTCGTACAAGAGGAGAAGCTTGATTTTACTACACGCCTTCTCCCTCACCCATGTGCGCGGTTGCTCGCAAACAAGGACAGGCTTTTGCTTAGTAGTACTTCTACAACAAGCTATCCATCCGCCCATGTGGACGGACATGCAGCAAAGGATTCGACATCGAGAAGCAGCAGTAGTAACATCATTGTTCGCCTTCTCAAGAGGCGAAGAGCCAAGCGCAAACCGAACGCTGTAGATATGTAACATTGAGCACGATATAGCCATGCTCTTGCATGAGACAAAATTGCTATGTGAGCCCACTATTGTACTAGTACGCATAACTACTTGCTAGTATAGCCCTCTAAACCGTAAAGGAGTATTTGCCCTTCTAGAGATTTCAACAAGTGACTAGACTACACCGAGACGGAGTACATATGGAGCAAAATGAGTGAATCTGCACCATAAATAAATCATTATTAGTTCTATCGCTTTCTCTCCGAGGTGCACAATATTGAGTATACCGACTAGTCTCTTTTGACACGCATTTACGCTTTTTTTACACAAGACAGACGCAAGCGCCATATACACGCATACACTCACCCCTATGAACGCACACACGCATGCGACACTATCATCTTGAAATTTACGAAGTCACCATAGGCACCTTGTCGTCGACGGGTCCATAGGTGCTTGAATGCCAAGGAGGGAGAGGGTAGCGGTTCCCGAGACGTTAAACAGTCAATGATGCATCCTCAATTACATGCAAAGCGAATTAATTGGGGAAGCAGAATAGAGCCAGCACGATGTGAATGCAACAGAGTTTGACTCTCATATAATGAAGGCGCCCCACCACTCCAATCCATCTACTCCTAAGTCTCTGCGCAACACTGCTCACTCCAATCCAAGACCAAGTGACCAGAAGCCAGAAGCACATATGGAGGTGATGGACGCGAGCGGCGGTCGGCTGTGCCAAATCATCCAAGGCGCCGGCCTGCGGCCTCGCACCGCGCAGCGTTTCCAGACGGTGCTGGCGACAGCAGGCATCGTAGCCCTTGCCGATGCCAGCTTCGCCTCTCGCATGGATGACATGATGGTCAACTCCATCTGCAAGTTCACCGCCGTCAAGAGTGCGCGGACGACCTTGCCGTACTGCTCCAGCCCCCGCGACCAGGCTCCTCATCGCCTACCACCCTCATCGGCCTCCATGGTGGCGAACTCTTTCAAGCCCTGGTGGCCCTGCAGGTGCCGGAGGTCGCGACGAAGAATGTGCACCTCAACGCCGCTCTCGCCGCGCAGCGCCTCGCCATGCAAGAAACCGTCGACCTGCACATCCACGTCTACGAGGAAATCGTCTACATAGGCCACTACAAGGCAAGCAAGGACAAAAACTTCCAGCGGCTGGAATCTTTGGACGCCATTGTTCAGAAGCACGTCGACCTGGGCACGAAAGCCGCTGCTACTTAGGCGCCGTTCGGTGGGCCGGCGCCTCGAGTCGAGGAGGTGGACGTCGTCGATGGATGCATCTCTTCTTCTTGCCTCCTGTAACCAGCACCGCATCGCCTCGTGGCCTTAATGTTTTATTAGTATAGTACTCCCTCCGTTCCCAAATATAAGTCTTTCTAAAGATTCCAGCAAGTGATTACTACATACGGAGAAAAATGAGTGAATCTACACTCTAAACTATGTCTACATACATCTGTAAGCTGTATTCCATTTGAAATAGTATCTAAAAAGGCTTATATTTATGAACGGAGGGAGGATATGGCATTTTTATTCAAGTCGTAACATTTTCACTGTGAGGTGGGGCCGCAGTTGAGCAAACCCACCCCACCCACAGGGCGTCGGCCGAGTTTAGAATTAGAAGAGAGAAACGAGGAGGAGAGCTAGTCTGTAGTACCTGACGCTGTTGTCGATGGGACCCGTGTTTATAGAATAGAGTCTTGAGCACTCGTGCCTCTTTTTTTTGAGGAAAAATTAGTCGTATGTCTAGTACCACTAGTTGGGTGCGTCACGACCTATAGCTGTCATCACTTTAGGTCTCCTTTTGAACTGGGCTACGCTTCACAAGACATATTATTTCATGCATTTATCCTCCTATATGTACTCCTAGGCTATTTCCACCTGCTCCCATTTGCCGACATGTGGGACATAGAGCATCTGGGTCGTGGTGCATGCAGGACTCAGAGCATATGCCGGGGTACTTTACATTTCAGACCTCACAAATTACATGCAAACCCCCCGCAGAAGAATAAATAAATGAATGAATTACTACATGAAACCGGATTATTTTTGTGGAAACCGGAGCACGCTCATTAAATTTTGGACATAACACGTTTATAAAAAATGACCGGACCGAAACCAGTCTAAGGGCCTCTTTGATTTTTCCCGCAAAAAAGGGCCTCTTTGATTCACAGGATACTGAAAACACAGGAATGGGGAAAGTATGATGGCGATGAACCGAGATGAGAAGAACTGTAACTCAGTTAGAGGTTAGAGTTAGATTCTAACTCTGAACTAACGCTAAACCAAAGAGGTGTATGGATGGCAAGGTTAGATTGACAATACATGCTCTATCTCAATCATTTGACTACTTTGGACCCTATTTCCTGCCGGATTTGGAGGGTGCTTGGATACGTTTAGTTCCATGACTAAAAATAGTGGGACTAAAACTTGCTAGCCTCACCCATGCTTGGATCCAAATACTAAAGAGACTAAAATCAAGTTAATGAGCATTTATTATCCTCCAAACCCTCCAATCCAGAACTCGCCCGTGTTAAAGGAGAGGATTTAAATGATGAGAGAGAGGACTAATCCACATTTTAGTACGGGTACCCCTGACGAAAAAAATTTAGTCTCAAGACTAGTTTTAGCCCCTCTTTAGTCAGGGGTGCTTGGAACTTTAGCCTCTTAAAGAGACTATTTTAGTCGACTAAAATAAGTCCCTTGGATCCAAGCACCCTCTTGGTGTGGCGGCTCTTCTCGTGGCCTCCTCCCGCCACAATTGACATAAACGAACCATCTATACAAATCAAGCATGCAAAACATGATAATTTTACTTTGTCCATACAAATGAGATATCCCACTTAAACATACAAGTCGTCAATCAAGCTTCACAAAATAAAAAACACTTCATGAAACAAAGAATGAGCTAACTCATCACGGAAGTCATTCATGATAGGGAGGGAGCCCGAGCTCCTCACGCACCGAGGAGGAGCTCGCCATCGCCGCCTGGAGGAAGGCTCAGAGAGCCCAAGCCCCGAACCCCTCCGATGTCGGCCCTTGCAGTTGAGGTCGACATCGGCATGGGTAACAGGCCGCCACACCGACCGGGAACTTAATCTTTGGGCCTCTAGAAATAATGCAAGCCCAGAACTAAAATACCTAGAAAGGTGAACTGAGTCTTTGGTCCTCTAGAAATAATGCAAGCCTGAAACTGAAATACCTAGAAAGGTGAATTGAATCTTTGGGCCTCTAGAAATAATGCAAGCCTGAAAGTGAAATACCTAGAAAGGTGAACTGAATCTTTGGGCCTCTAGAAATAATGCAAGCCTGAAACTGAAATACCTAGAAAGGTGAACTGAATCTTTGGGCCTCTAGAATAATGCAAGCCTGAAATTGAAATACCTAGAAAGGTGAACTGAATCTTTGGGCCTCTAGAAATAATGCAAGCCTGAAATTGAAATACCTAGAAAGGTGACCTGAATCTTTGGGCCTCTAGAAAGATTTATTACCTCCTCAAGCAGCATCAAACAATTCCATGCGTGCACCACAAATCTATACCAAGTTTGATCAGGATCTACTTTTCCAAATCAGAATTAGCGCTAGAGCAAGCAAGATCAATGATATGGCCGTGAGACAGAGAAGGAATGAACAAACTCACCCCTCTCGCGGCCTCCCTGGTAGATGCGCCACGCCACGGCTCTGACAGAGGGAGAAAATGACTGGTGAAGGGGGAGCGGGGCGACCTTCGAAGGCCGGAGGGAGAGGGCAGCCGAGAGGCGGACGGAGGCCGGAAGGAGAGGGCGGCCGGAGGAGAGAAAGGGCGAGCGGCCCTATGGGGAACAGAGGAGTCAGGCGAGAGGGGGGGAGCGATCTGGTGCAGGGGAGATTTTTTAGTTCTCTTTAGTGGGCCCAAGGATAACTAACCCAATTAGAACCTCTCCATCGGGCTAGTTTTTTAGCTGGGTTAGAGCAAACTAGCTCAAACTAACCCTCTTGTTTCGATAATTTGAGGCTATTTCAACCCAAACTAGCTCTAACTCGTGGATCCAAACAAAGAGGAATGTTATCAGACATGCTACAAGTGTGGACCTAAGCACATTGTTTTTATGGCCATATCACCAAATTGTTTTCACTGCTGGTTCTGTGGCTACCATGGTTCGCACTGCTGGTTCACTGGCTGCCGTGGTTCGCACTCCTCCGACTGGGTAGTACTCCCTCCGTTCCTAAATATAAGTCTTCGTAGATATTTCACTCTGGACCACATACGGATGTATATATATATATGCATTTTATGTGTAGATTTACTCATTTTTCTCCGTATGTGGTCCATACTAAAATATCTCCGAAGACTTATATTTAGGAACGGAGGGAGTAGTATAGTACTTGTATATACCGCATCATTCTTTGCTCCTTCTTACTACTCCAACATGTGGGAGAGCCAGCATCCGGGTCGACGTGTCATGCACCAGATTAGAGCGCGGAACGGAAGGGGGGCATCACCCCGGTGGGAGCGCCAGTAATTCATGACTATAGTGAGTGGTCATATCACAAGCCTTTCCAGTAGTAACCCACCACAAATCAAGACAGCCCCACTCGCCACCCTCCTCGCCTCTCACAAACCGCCTACCTGAAAACTGCAGCGTGTCACGCCCTGAAAAGTCCGCCTCAACTTTTAACTACGCGAAAATAGTTCGAGCTTGTTCATTCTATATAAATATAGTACTTATTGTATGTTTATTCACCCGTGGGGTTGTTCAATGAATGGAGGGGCGGGGAGAACAAGTGAACAATACTGTAGTACTACTAGTAGTAAGTAGGAGTCGCATAAAGAGTCACCTTAAATAGAGAGTTTTTTTCTTTAATGCCACGCACACAAATTGAAACGCTTGTTGTGGAGAGAAAAAAAGATAATCACTCCACTATATATGGACGCAGGGGCCTGAGCGCTTGTTTTACTAGGGTTGCTCTCTTCATTCTCTCATCCTCTCCAGATATAAACAAGACAGCGGTAGCGACATTTTCTCTCTGCTCACCGCTGGTCACAGATCCGCCGGATCCTTCGCCGGTGTGTGTAGAGGACTAAAAGGTGCATCGCTCACGCAGTCATCGCCGCCGAGGAGGAAACCCACAGCCGGAGGGGCCCAATCCTCTGCCCGTGCTGTTCTTCTCCGACACAACGACGGCTCGGGAGGTCCTCCGACCCTTCTTCCTCCTCGCCAGATTGTCCAGAATCCGACCTGCCGCCCGACATCCCGCGACCTCGTATAAGTTCTTCGAAGCTGCCTTGCTCTATTGCCCCAGCTCCCACGTGTCTGCATGTGCATATTTTTCTACTCCCATCAGCTCTTCCAAAGCCACCTAAATTTTTAGTATTATTAGAGGTAAAGCTACTTCATGCATTCGAATCTAGGGCTTTGTTCAAACAACGAAGAAAGAGGGGAAAGTTGTAGCATGAATCTAGGAATTTATTCAAGGAGGAAATAATATGGTGAAAGTAGTAGAGACCGGATACCCAACCGGTCTCTTGGTTGAAAAGGGAAATAATGGGAAAACGTAGTACAAACTGGATAAGGAACATATCTATTATTGGTTGAAAAAAGGATAGAAAGTGGCGGCTGGTGGACAAGTCAATGTGAGTATGTCCAGGATTAGATTTTCTGCCATCACATAGTAAAAGGTCTCCGTGATTAGATTTGCTGCCCTCACATAGTAAAAGGTCTCGGATTAGATTTGCCGCCTCACATAGTAAAAGGTCTCAGGATTAGATTTGCTGCCCTCACATAGTAAAAGGTCTCTGTGATTAGATTTGCTGCCCTCACATAGTAAAAGGTTCCAGGATTAGATTTGCTGCCCTCACATAGTAAAAGGTCTCTGAGATTAGATTTGCTGCCCTCACATAGTACAAGGTCTCGAGATTAGGTTTGCTGCCCTCACATAGCATGAACAAACTCGGCATCACCACTTTATGCCTCCTTGTAGGTACATTGTGCCGATGCGCCCACCGTCGCATGTCCTTATACCAACCTTTTGCTGTTGTTAATGTAAGGGCGCATGTAAATGAAGCGATCACACTGTTACCTTAGGGACATGTCTAACCAGTGTTATTGTTAATCTAATGCCTCCAAAGGATAAGATGCAATTAAACTGTGTTACAAATGGCACTCCTGCTGTTTTCCCCAGTATGATAAGTAAGTTGCTCCTTTACGCTGCTGAGTGTCCTGGTGTCCCCACGGTCCCATGCCCTTAAACCAACTCTTTAGCTGATGTTGATTTACTGTGTCTGGTAAACAAGCAATGCCACCATTAAAGTAATCCCATATTTGAGGAATCTCATTGTTGATCGTAATGCTTCTGGTAACATGAAGCATTGCTGACGTTTTAAAATTTCTACTGTCCTTGCGTGATTGCCATGAACATAATTAAGATGCTTCTTTTCATTTTGTATATGTTTCGTATATTCTTATTGACCAGCAACTGTTTACTTTCTATCTTTTTGTGCAGATAGGGATATCCATTTCACCTTGTTGCTATTGTGACCTTTTGGTGAACTGCACAAAACACTTTTTTTTGAATGAGTGTCTTGTGCAGTTCAACTAAAATGTCACGTGGGCAACATCTCTCAATTTTGGTGGAACTGCACAAAATGGTGATTGGAGTTTCCAAAATCTCCGCCAAGTTTCTTCCGTAATCTCGCAACATTTTATTAGCCTTTGCAAGATGGAGCCGTCACTATCACCACAATGGCACTTTATTTTAGTGGAACTACACAAAAGGATAAGAAAATTATAGTTGCACCTTACATGAGCCGGACAGCCAACCTTAATGTTCCTCAATTTTAGTGCAACTACTAAAGAAGAACCTGCCAGCTCACAAGAGCAAGTACTTCTTGCTAGCTAAATGATGCAATCTTTGCTTCATTTCAGGTGAACTGCAGAAAAATGCGCATGAATTGAATCATGGAACTCCAGGCAGACCTCATCCAAGTAGAGCTGGAGGTTGAGTTCAAGGAGGCCGATATTAAAGCGAAATCATGCTCTCCTGTCTCCTTGTTTGTGTTGTGCAAACATGCTGTGCAAACAGGAATACTCAACTACAGATGTTGTGACGGTCAAGAGCATTCGCCAAGTTCTTCGATTGTATGACATGGCTAGCCAAGATGGATTTAATCCCGATATTCACTTTATCAAAAGGCTCTAATGGGTTGGTTCTGAATCTTGCAAGCTGGGAATCAGTGAGATGTGTAGGCATCTTTGTTGTACTTATTATTTGAATCTTATTTGTTGGTTCTGAATCTTGCAAGCTGGGAATCAATGAGATGTGTAGGCATCTTTGTTGTACTTATTATTTGGATCTTATTTGTTGGTTCTGAATCTTGCAAGCTGGGAATCAATGAGATGTGTAGGCATCTTTGTTGTACTTATTATTTGGATCTTATTTGTTGGTTACGAATCTTGCAAGCTGGGAAACACGGCATGATGATGCAGAGGACAACAACCATAACAAACAGTTCAAACTTGGTAGTATTATCTTTGTGAAAGTGCGACAAATGTGCTGATCGTAAAGGCCCCGAGAATAATAATTCTAATTGTTGTGCATGTTGATCCTGTGGCCTGATAGAACGAGTGAATGCATTGCTTGTTTTAAGTATAAATTTCTATTAAAGCTAATTAAATTTAAGTAAAGTGACCACTAACTCCTGTTATTACAAGACTAATACAGAGCCCGCTCGCGGAACCGACGTGTGGCCGAGGGTGCATCTTCCGTCGGGCGCGGCAGCGGACGTGGGAGGGGTAGTAACTATTGTCGCCAGTACACACTCACTTCTGTTGAATCCAGCCCCAAGAGCTGAAAAACGAACTGCTGCCGCCACACACTCGCTCACTCAAAGAGACTCCAATGGCGATCCGAGGGTGAGCCTGCTGGATATGGACTTCAGCAAGGAGTTCCCTTTGAGTTCGCTGCTCAGTCCTATGGCTGCACCAAGTTGAATGTGATGTACACCAACGACATGGACTCGGTGAAGCTCGCCGCCTCACCCTATGGCTGCACCAGGTTCTCGAGCATTCGCCCGCTTCATCGGCAGCGCCGATCGCACCTTTGCTACGGTGGAGAGAAGGAAGAACGCGACGATTCGCCATCCGGTGCAACAAGCTTGTCGACATCCGTAGCAATACAAGATCATCAAGAACGGGCAGGAGAAGGACTCCGTGGTTGACCTCGCCGAGACCATCATCGACCCCGACACGCCAACATGAAAGAAGACGACTGAACACGTGGGAGGTACCTCTGAATCTAGCCTACATAACCTACGCGCCAAGGATGCATACGCATGCTACGACATGTACAGCAGATCTTGGACATGAGGGCGGTTCCGCTTCCGTAACCGACGAGTACACGGATAGGCGCAACGCCATGATCAAGCGTGCTGTGAAGGTCTAGATGTTGTACTTTATCTGCTTATAAGCACCTTTATCATCCGAGTGTTTCATGCATTAGCCTATGTGTCGTAATTATCTGTTTTGTCCCAAATATTTATTTTAAGAACACATTAACCTGATTGCTTTTTTTAGTGGCTATTTGCTTATGTATGTAAACTAGTTCACTTGTCCGTAAAAAACTAGTTCACTCGGCTGCCGTGCTTTGAATCTCCTTCCTCCCAACATATTCCCTCCTCGTGGACCCAGCAGGTCTCTGAATTTTCTCCCACTTTCTTTTTCGATGTAAACTGAGTTTTTCCCAGATTTTCCCTAGAACCAACTCAACTGTCCCCCGCCTAGCCATAAAAATAATAATACCCCATGCACTATTAACTCATCAAATTAAAATGATATTTTATTTCGTAAGTTGAAAGTTCTTACAAAATAATAATAATAATTGTTTATATATGACTTGGCAAGTTAACTCCTAGTTGCGTACATAAGCTTGCAAAGATTTTACTGACGTGGACTCATGTGTTTATGTTTTTATAACATTTCTCCGTCTAGCTCAACATGATATTTTCACCCAGCCCAGCAAGTCCACGGATTTCAAAAAAAATGCAAATGGGATTTAAACGTGCTGCATAGATGCTACATCATTGTTTCACCCAGCCCACCAAATGGACTAAAAAACATATGGACTGGCTGACATGTGGGCCAGTAGGTTGAAGCCTAAGAAGGCATTGGATTTACATCCAATGGCCGGCATTCTTCTTCAATCTCTCGTCTTCTTCCCCCAGCACTGCCGGAACCGCCTGCTCTAGCCTTCGGCGTCCAGCGGCGTTGTTTTGCGCTCCTCAGCGAAACGCTACCCCGCCGACGGCCAGGACATCCCTCCACTCCGCACCTCATGTTATTCTCTACCGATGTAGGCCCACCCCACACCCGAACCAGTCAAGTTTCCCACTCCTCCGCTCTGCGACTCCACTACCACGCCTTCCCCATCTCCGGGTCGCTCCAATGGGGCTCACCGTCGCCCACCGCCTCGGTGCGCTCTGGCGTGGCGTGGTCAACATCGAGAGTCATCGGAAGAGGATCAGACGTGGAGAGCTCGACGGCTGGGACCCATGAGGTCCATGGTCGCACGCAAGGAAAGTTCTCCTTATTACGCGATCAGACAGAGATCCTCCGTCTCAGAATATAAGAATGTTTTTGATACTATGCTAGTGTGAAAAACGTTCTTATATTTTGGGACGGAGGGAGTATGTGGGAAGGGCTTCTGTATTTCGCGAAAAAAACGTTCCCCCCGCTGACAGGTCAGACCCACCAGCTATATCTTCGCACGCAAGGAAGTGCCTCCTTATTATGCACCAAAAAATGAATACCCCCTGCTAGCTGGGACCCACCATAGTGGGTGGCTGACTTGTGGGCCTACTAAGTTGACGAGGACGGAGGGCTTTGTCAACTTAGTCAATATGAATGATTCTAGCTCCAAAGGACCATACGATGTCCATCCAACGGCCATAGTGCTTCTTCAACCTCTGGTCTTGTTGCTCCAAATACCAAAGCAGAGCCGGTCGTGTGCGCTGCTCCCCGCTCTCGTGGCCGATCAGTGATGCCACGGAGGCCTCATCGCCCCTACTACTCCCACCGCTGGCCTGTGGTATCCCTCTACTCACCCACACCCCATGTTATTTCAAGGCGACGGCAGCCTCACGCCAGAGTCGAACCGTGAACCTCGTTCTCCTCTCCGCGTGGGCATCCATCGCTGCGTTTTCCCGCTCCACGCCATCCCTTCCTAGGCTCTCGCATGGTCGCCCACCGCCTTGGTGCTCTCGACACGGCGTGGTCAATGTGTTCAACGGCCGACTTCCATCGGAAGAGTACTGTACGTGGAGAGGCTGACAGCTGGGTCCACGGCCATAGCCTAGTTTTTTTGTGATTTGCCAAGTAAGTCGCTTTGTTAGGCCTGTTGGGCTGCAAATCTTTCAAGACGAGGAGAGCTTCATTCGGCTGGCCGAGAAAATGGCCTATCAGTAATGAGAAATGGGCTTTACATTTTTAAAACACATCAAACCGGCAATTAGTTTTAAATAACTTTTTTCATTTCAAGATTTTAAATTACATTAATTTTTATGCGTGGAGAATTTGTTGGATTTTATATTGATATACATTTATTTTTAAATCAGTTTGAAAGTGATTCGAAATTTCGGGCTTAAAAACAGTTCGGACCGCACCGAAATATGCAAAATTTCGTATACTTTTTTAACCGTGGCCACAATATGGGCTGTAATGCTAACAAAAGAATATGGGCTCCGAAATAAACCTTAATAATTAGCAAATGGGCTGTAAATTATTAGAAATAATCAGATGGGCTGTATGATGTTTTCCACAGACTTGAGGCTTCTCCTAAAAGGGTTGACGCAAGCAAAGGATCGTTGGATGGCCATCCAACGGCCGACGTGTCTTCTTCAATCTCTGCTCTTCCTGCCCACCCGCCAAACAAGCGCCGGTGGACTGCTCTGCCCCTCCTCCTCCCAGGCCGGCTCTGCTGCCAAGCAGCCTCACCACCCCATCAGCACTCCCATCGCTGGCCTAGCCATCCCTCTACTCACCCACTGTTGTTATTCTCCGGCGACGGCAGACGAACCAAGAAACCCTTGTGCAAGTCGATTTCTCCGCTGGGAAACAAGCGCCGAGTCTTCCTCCTCCGTGTCGTTTCCTTCCTAGGCCTCGCCGCCGCCCACCGCTCTGGTGTTTCTCCGCTGCTCGATCAACGTGGTCAACGATCGACATGCATCCGGTGGACTATACGTGGAGAGGCCGACAACCAGGTCCACGGCCGCACGCAAGGAAATGCCTCCTTATTACGCCGCAAAATAATGATTCCTCCACCGACATCGGGACCCACCAAAGGGCCTCTCAGATTTCGTGAAAAAAACATTATCGCCACGATTTCGGACCCACCAGCTATATCTTCGCCGCAAGGAAGTGCCTTATTACGCACAAAAAATGAATACTCCCCCGTTAGCCGGGACCCAAAGATAGTGGCAGGCTGACTTAGGGCGCATTTAAGTTGACGGGACGGAGGGCTTTGTCAACTTAGTCAATATGAATGATTCTAGCTCAAGGACCGTGACGATGTCCATCCAACGGCCGTAGTGCTTCTTCAACCTCTAGTCTTCTTGCTCCAAATTACCAAAGCAGCGCCGCCAACAGTGCCGCATGCTCCTGCGCCTCGGGGCGGGTCAGGTTGCAGCTGGAGGCCTCACCGCTTCTACTATTCCCACCACTGGCCAGGCTCATGCGGCGACGGCAGCCTCACACCGCAGCTGAACCAAGTGAACCTCAGACTTCTCTCTCAAGGGCTTCCATCGCCATGTCTTCCCCGGCTCATGTCGCCCCTTCCTAGGCTCGCCGTCGCCCACCGCCTGGTGCTCTCTCGCAAGTGGTCAACGTGGTCAAGGAACGACTTCCATCGGAAGAGTATCAGACGTGGAGAGGCCGATAATGGGTCCACGGCCACAACCCAGCTTTTTTTGTGATTTGCCAAGTAAGTCGCTTTGTCGTGCCTGCAAGGCTCCAAATCTTTCAAGACGAGGAGAGCTTTATTCAAGAAGCCGAGAAAATGGCCCATCAAGATTGAGAAATGGGCCGTACATTTTTAAAACACATCAAACCTGCAATTAGTTTCAAATATTTTTTTTTTCATTTCGAGATTTTAAATTACATTAATTTTATGCGTGGAGAATTTGTTGATTTTATATTAATATACATTTATTTTTAAAATCAATTTGAAGGTGAGTCAAAATTTTGGGATTAAAACAGTTTGGACCGCACTAAAATATGCAAAACTTCATACAATTTTTAACCGTGGCCACAATATGGGCTGTAATGCTAACAAAAAATAATATGGGCTCCAAAAAACCTTAAGAATTAGCAAATGGGCTGTAAATTATTAGAAATAATGGCAGATGGGTTGTATGCTGTTTTCACAGATTTGAGGCTTTCCTAATAAAAGGTTGACGACACAAGGATCGTTAGATGGCCATCCAACGGCCATCGTGCTTCTTCAATCTCGCCTCTTCTGCTCCAATTATCAAACAGCGCCAGCGACTGCTCGCTTCCTTTCCCCACGGCCGCTCGCTGCGCTCACAGCATCACCGCCTTCACCCAGATTCCCATCGCTGGCCTAGCCATCCTCTACTCACCCACACCTCGTTATTCTTCGGCGATGGTAGATTTAACCAAGAACCCTCAGACAACAGATTCTCTCTGCGGGAAACAATCGCCGAAGTCTTCCCTCGCCTCCAGTGTCGTTTTCCCTTCCTAGGCCTCGCCGTCGCCCACCACCTGGTGCTTTCGGCGCTGCCTGGTCAACGTGGTCAACGAATCACATGCATCCGAAGCGGATCAGACGCGGAGAGGCCGACAGCTGGTCCACGGCCGCACGCAAGGAAATGCCTCCTTATTACGCCGCAAAATAATGATTCCCCACCGACATCGGGACCCACCGAAGGGCCTCTCAGATTTCACAAAAAACGTTATCGCCACCGATAGGTCGGACCCACCAGCTATATCTTCGCATCGCAAGGAAGTGCCCTTATTACGCACAAAAAATGAATACTCCCGTTAGCCGGGACCCAAAGATAGTGGCAGTGCTGATTTGTGGGCCTACTAAGTTGACGGGACGGAGGGCTTTGTCAACTTAGTCAATATGCACGGTTCTAGCTCAAGTGATCGACGATGTCCATCCAACGGTCCGTAGTGCTTCTTAAACCTCTCGGTCTTCTTGCTCCAGCCTCACCAGCAGCGGCCGTGTCGCTTGCCGCCTCCCGCCTCCCGCGGGTCGGGGCTCACACGCTGGAGGCCTCACCGCCTTACTATTCCTAATGCTGGCCAGGCCCGCAGTGACGGCCGCTTTCACACCGCAGAGCCGAACGAGTGAACCTCATACCTTCGCTGCGGCATCCACCGTCGCTGGTTTTCACCGGCTCCGCCGCCCCTTCCTAGGCCTCGCCGTCGCCCACCGCCTCGGTGCTCTCGGCGCCGGGCGTAGTCAATGTTGTCAAGGAATGACTTATGGACGGATCAGACGTGGAGAGGTTGACAGCTGGGTCCATGGTGGCAGCAAGGAAGTGCCTCCTTATTATGCGGAAAATAATGATTCCTCCACCGACTGCCAGGGACCCACCGGACGGGCCACCGATTTTTGCGAAAAACTTTTTCCCGCGGATCGCCGGGACCCACCAGCTACAATTTTGCACGCAAGGAAGTGCGTCCCGGCAAACAAAACAAAAATGATTCGCCGATCGCTGGGACCCACCAGCCACATCTTCGCACGCAAGGAAGTGCTCGATACCGACCCACCCGGTCGGGCGCACGAGTGTTGTCATTCTAGTCGCGAACGGTACGCATATATATACCGGTGGATGTAGAGGCGCCGCGACGCAGTAGTAGAGGCGCCGCATGTAGCATGTACACGCACGCATAACGCCAGGGTGCAAGAAAGAAAATACGGCCACGATGTGTACATACGGCGGGTCTCGAACGCTTACTCGCGATAACGTCCGCGAGGGCTCGCTGACATGGCTGGGTCGGAACGGAGAAACAACATCGCCGCCGTGGTTCATGGGGAGGCAACGGAATGCGCCGTGGTTCATGGGGAGGCAACGAATGCGCCGTGTTCATCGGGAGGCAACGGAACGCTGGGAGCCAATCGGCCGGGTCGTAACGAATGCGTGGTCGGTTCATCGGGAGGGCTTGGATGGAACAGGCGATGGAAACGAGGCTCACCGCATCAAGACAACGGAGGAACGGGCTTGTGTTCGACCGCCATGTTCAAACGTGATCCTCTTCATCGAGGGGTCCGCGCATCAGAACGGAGTAAACGGACCTCCTACTATTTAAACGGGGTCCCGTTGATCGGGAGGGGTGTGGCGCATCGCAGAACGGGCGATACGACCTCCTACGGCCAAACGGGGTCCTATTCATCGGGAGGTGTGGCGCATCGCAAAACGGGACTCCACGGATATCGCTCATCTCCACCGCCGACCTCCTCCAGCCTCCATGGGCTACTGCTCATCCAGCCTCCACCGCTGCTACTCCACCGCCATCGCTCAACCACCCTCCACTGCCTACTGCTCATCCAGCCCTCCACACCACGGGTCCTGCTGAACCACCCTCCACGGGCACCCCTCCACCGCCTACTATTCATCCAGCCCTCCACACCACAGGTCCTGCTCAACCACCCTCCACCGCCTACTATTCATCCAACCTCCACCACACCACGGGTCCTGTTTCATCCGCATTTAAACGCCACCACTCAAGATTCATCCAACCCCCGCCTCTCGCAACGCCAATCGCTCATTCCATCGACGCTTCGCTAGCAGCAGAGGAAGGAATCGCCGATCGGGTTCAGCTTAATACCATCGATTGATCGCTGGGTTCAAGAACGCAGAGCTCGAAGTGCAATCGCCAGTTCAGTTAGAGCCCAACGCCGCCAGTTCGTTAGAGCTAACGCCGCCCCACGCCACAGACGTAGTGAGAGAACGCGCATCGCCTTCCCCCCGACCTCCCACCGTAACCGGAACTCCCCAAAATTTTCCTCCTCTCGCTTCTAACACGGTTTTTCCGTCATGGACGGCCCAAAGAATGTCATGTAGCTGTGTCTCATTCGCCCTACCAGACTAAAAGCCCATTTTCGTCATGATTTTTGTCATAGAAGTAGGAGCCCACCACATCTATGATGATACCGGATTTTTTCACAATTATTGTCATAGAAGTGTCATATGTATGATGTAAAAAAAATTTCGCTCGGCCCAAAATGTCACTTGATGTGTCTATTTTTTGTAGTGGAGCTACTCATCACGGATGTTGTGCTTAAATGCCGCTAAGGCCTCCGTGATCCCGGACAATGACAATTTGATTCTTCTTGATAGGAACCGGTCTGCATTTCTGGCCGATTCCCCTAGCTGCTGAATTATGTGGCTCAAGTCATCCAAGATCCGGTGGTTGCACATCGCCCCGGAAGTTGTCGAGAATGCGCCTTCCATCCTACCAACAGCCAACGGATTCTACCGCAAGCTATTCAACCAATGTCGAGCTGGTCCTTGCTTTTAGCGGAGGTACTTGATGGCATGTAGATCATCGCCATGAGCCATGTGGATGTGGAGGAGGAAGTCCTCGATCCATACCGCGGATCGTTGTACCATCATATGATTCGATGTTCACGGGTTAAAAACCCTCCGAATTCATGATCCATTACTTCGCTGAAGCATAGGGGTGTCCTGGCATCTCAGGCTGGGCTATATCGCAACGAGTTCTGATGAGTCTTGCCTCGCCAGATTCGCCCGTCTCGATTTACTTTTTATCGTATCCCGCGGATTTGTCACCGGTCTGCAGTAGGGCGCCACCGTGATCCGAGATCGATCTTATGTTTTGCATCGCCTTCCAATACGCCTCATGTGTCTCAAGCGTGGTTTCCTGCCTCGTATTTTGTTTGAGGCGCGCGGGTGCGGCTGAACTTGGCTGAAATGCTCTCTGCCCTCTTGGCCACGAGGTGGCCGATCAGCCGATCGTATGCTGGTGATGTAGGTTTTAATGCTTCCTCCTCGTCGTAGCAAGCTGCGCTTTGGTGACCTTGAGGGGCGCTCGAGTTCAGATTCTCGCCGCAAGGACTTCAAATCCATCTATCTGCTAGCAAGTCCTCGATCAGCTCAAAGCTGTTGCTATTTTTTCTTCAGCTATTTTCAGTGTTATAAGCCGTCGCTTAAAGCGCCCCGCCGATGGGATCCTCAGTACGACAAATTTTCATCGCCGAGGCTTACTGCCTTCGGAGGGAGGCATGTAATTGTTCTCCTCCTCGCCGCCGCCCGAGGGCTGGCTTGTTCGCCCTCCGCTCGATCCCCAGAGGGATTGTCATCGCCTTCGCACCGTCCGAGTACTGTTATCTCCTCAGCGCCGTATCACCGCTTTTGCTATGGTGAAATCTTAGAAGGGCGCCACTGACGCCGGGCGCTTGGGTTGCTTCTTGAGGGTCATCCTTCGCTGCCTTTGTCGCTATTGCCTTCTTTGGGTGTATCCACCATATATATATCATATGATGAGGTGGCAGTCCAAAGGCGTCTGTGGAAGTGGTTCTTGCGTCGCCTCCTTCATCATTGTCCATACCATCGATGTCCTCGAGTCGAAGTCGAGCATGTCGGTTAGATCATCGATGTGGCTACTAATGGGTGGTGGTGGGCGTGAATTTCTTCGTCGCCCTCATTCCATTCTAGCCGGACATAGTTCACCAAGGTTCTTCTCGACAAAGAGACATACCTTAACGAGTTTAGTACATCACCAAGGGCGAAGTGCCGAAAGATATCCGCGGAGGTGAACTCCATGACCGGGCGCCATCCAATTCGGACAGTACGGGCGAAAGCGGTTCGTAGTCTCAGGTCGGAGACGAGTCTATAGGTTCGCATCACGGCTCGTGAGGGGTAGGGTCAGATCCGCCTCTATCGCCGCGAGAGTGCGCCTCCGTGGGCGGGGTCTATGCGCCCGCCCCTGATGGCGCAATATGTTCCGGCTTGAAGGCCGGAGTTGTTGCTCGTGCGATCTCCTCAACGCCGTCCGACGGGCAGAGCTAAATCGTGTTTCGCCGGATCGCGGGCGGCGCGACTGGCATGGGGCTCAACCGTCAAGATCAAGTCTTCGCGATGTCAGCCGTAGTTCAGGCTTCAACCTGACCTCGTGACTGTGGGGGTAGCTCGACCGCTCCAGATGGCTGCGAAGGCCTCCGCAGCGGCGGCCAATACGAAGATCTATCCGGGAGGAAAACCACACCCCGACCGCATGCTACCGATGATTGAAGGAGCCATCGGGCCTTATGGTGACGACACAGTGGAACTCTCAATGAAAGCACCAATTTCGTGTCAAAACCGTGGATCTCGGTAGGGGGTCCCGAACTGCAGGCCTAAGGCGGATGGTAACAGAGGCAGGGGACACGATGTTTACCCCTGGTTCGGCCCTCTCTATGGAGGTAATACCCTACTTCCTGCTTGATTGATCTTGATGATATGAGTAGTACAAGAGTTGATCTACCACGAGATCGAGAGGCTAAACCCCAGAAGCCAGCCTATGGTATGATTGTCGTTGTCCCATTGGATTAAACCCTCCGGTTTATATAGACACCGGAGGGGGCTAGGTTGCTACTGAGTAGGTTACAAATGGGAGGATATCTACATATCCAGACGCCAAGCTTGCCTTCCACGCCAAGGAGAGTCCCATCCGCACACTAGACTAAGTCTTCAATCTTGTATCTTCATAGTCCAACAGTCCGCCAAAGGATATAGTTCGGCTGTCCGGATACCCCCTAATCC